>ML782018.1:514153-537716 GCA_009831015.1 Picea engelmannii | reverse complement strand
TCTCGTAGGTTTTTCTTTCTGTTGGATCTGTTGGTACTGTAGATGGATATTGATATCCTCCTTCAACAATAGCCCATACATCTGCTCCCAGAGACTGAAGATAATATCTCATCCTTGTTTTCCAGAAGATTAAATTGTTTCCACTGAAGAGTGGAGGCCTGATAGATGCTATTCCATCTAGATTGATCATTTTGATTGAACTTCCTTCTAGCGGCTAAGCCTTTTTAAGAAGGACCTAGCTCTGATACCAATTGTTGAGAATACTGAGAGGGGGGGGGTGAATCAGTATTTGAGCAATAATAATTTTTCTCTGTTTTCACTAAAAACCTTAGGCTACTTTATAAAGGCAAGAGTGCATCCAGAGATCTTTCATTATTCATAAGATGTCTATTAAGCAATAAAACAGTGTAGTAAAAACAAGCAAACCAACGCGCATGAGTAAGACACATGAACACCAGGATTTTAAGGTGGAAACCCAAATCGGGAGAAAACCACCACTATCATTGTCTCTGTCTTCAATGATTATTATTAAGAAAACATTCTACAATAGTATACTAGTGCAGACTCATACTAGTACGCAGGTTTCTACCTGCAGAAGGCTACAACCTTCTCTCGTTTACCAGCCTTTCCTGGAAGGGAGCTTCAACCCCCTGAAGATAGCACCAGTTTCTACTGGTAGGATGCTTCTACTGAAGGGTTAAACCCTCAGACTCACTGTGGACCACATTTCATTAATTTTCACACTGGATCAGGCAGTTTCAACCCTTTGTACATTTGTCAGCAACCATATTTTGCCCAAAACTTTAGAGTATCAGCAATAACCCAGACTTCAATATGCATTCAACATCCTTCGTCAGAGATCCTAACTCTTTAATGTGAATGACCCGTATTGATCAGTAATAATATGTGTTGTTGAGCAATTCAGATCTATTGTAACTTACCGGGATTCATTGTAGAAAATGGCCTCCACATCCTCCAGAAGGGACCCCTGCAATCTCTCACCATCCTTACCATCCTTATCATCCTGCTTTGCTTCTTTGGATAACCTGTAGAAAGGGCATCGACCCCTTCTTAAACCCATGGATCCAGGACCCGTTCAACGCTCATTGGGTCCCATATTTATTGCTCGGGGGAAGTCGGGAATTTGAATTAAACCTACGTGCACCTTTTTAAATCGAGTTTCGACATTCCATACACTAGCCCTCCTGAGATTAGCTCCTGGTCAACGTGACCGTCACACTGTGACCACAACCTTACCCCATCGGGGCTACGGGGTTTTTGATGCCTCAATGCATACACCCGCGTGATTCCCGATTGTCCAAATCCCAACGCTCCTTTACGCTGACAACTGTACTCCACTACGTCGTTGTCCTCCTTCTTTGTTGTGTTGACAGCTATTCCCCACTGATCGAGGTTTCATTGATCGTGATTTCACACTGCACAAATCCCTTGTCACTGGGATCTCCAATTTCCTGATGGACAAAGTGTCGACGGCGCCCAATCCTTTGCCACGCGTCCTTCCAGATGAACGGCTCAGATTTCATGTTGGGGTTTCCTTTAGGGATTTCCCGATCCTTTGTTCACGGGAATACTGATTTGTCGATTCCCGATACGCTAGTCCTCCGACGGGCCTTTAACCTGCCACCTGTCCTCCAAGGTGACACGCTATTTGCTTTATTGGGAAATCGCATATCACGATTTCGCGATTTCTGATGCACTTGTTCACGGGACTCACGAAACTCCGATTCCCGATTCTCCGATGAAGAAAATCAATGGTCCATATCTCATGCTTTCTTTAACGACTGCGATCAAGTCACGAAATCGCATATCGTGATTTCGAGGTTTTCGTTGTCGAATGAATTGGACATTTCAAAGTCCAGATCCCCGATTCTCCGATGGCTTATCTCCCTCGCAGCTTCTGCAGATCTGACGACTGTCAGTGGCGCTCTGCAACAATCATACGCGCCCATCCAAAACTCAACCATACACTGATTTTCTAACAGAAAGCTCTTCTTCCTCCTTTGCCTCATCCTTTTCCATCAATGACACTATTTCCAACACAAGTGACGTAAGCAAGTTGTGTCTCTCCGGGAGAATTGCTCCGGGAGTTTCACCACCAAGAAATGTCAAAAGTCCCGAAGGACGGAGGTCTAAAGTCACTCTCAGCCATCGATCTAAGATACACTAGGATTTAGGACAACCGTTAGATCCAGGAGAAAAACATGTGCCACATGAGGATCCATGTCAGCAAGACTACGTCAACTAGGACATGTGGTGAAATCAGACAATGACAAGTCTCAAGTTGATTCGACATTTCAAGTATGTGGAAATAAAAAATCTGAGTGACATGTGGCAGCTACTAGGCTCATGACACATCATCAAGTGACGTAAGTAAGTGACATCACTCTGAAGGAATTAAGGGGTTTGAGATTTGAAATCTCCGAAGTCCAAAGACCCGAAGGAGATCTGGACCGTTGATCTGAAAGGGACATGTGTTAATGGATTGACAACATATATGAAGGAATCTTCTTAGGATATGCTACCAATAGTAAAGGATATATATGATTTAATAAAAGATTGCATAAATTAGTTGATTTCATTGATTTAAAGGTTGATGAAGGAGTCCCAGTAAGAGAGGTGAGCAATATTGAGTCTACTACAGAGGAAACAGTTGAAACTAAATATGATGAGGTCCAAGAATCAGATGGAGAAGAGACACCTAGACAAGAAGAGTCAGGACAACGATCAACATCAAATTACTCCTCTAGAATTACTCAAAAGAATCATTCTGAAAGTAAGATAATTGGTGAGAAATGCAAAGGTGTACAAACTAGGAGAAGGATAATCAAAGACACCGAGGAATCACATATGGACTTCATATCCATGGTGGAACCCAGGAAATTCAATGAAGCCAGTGAAGATGCAAATTGGTTAAAATCAATTAACGAGGAACTGGATCAGATTGAGAAGAACAATACTTGGGAGCTTGTTCCTAGACTGGAAGATAAGAATGTTATTGGCTCCAAATGGGTGTTTAAAAATAAATTGAATGTACACAGGACAAATTGTCAGGAATAAAGACAAATGTTTATATAAAGGGTATGCTCAAATAAAAGGACTAGATTTTGATGAAACATTTGCGCCTGTAGCAAGATTAGAAGCTATTAGAATGTTTTTTTCCTATGCTTGTCATAAGAAGTTTAAAGTCTATCAAATGGATGTTAGGTCAGTTTTTCTGAATGGATATCTAAAAGAAGAAGTCTATATTGAACAACCAGAAGGTTTCCAACTGTCAGATAACCCTAACCTTGTCTGCAAGCTAAAGAAATCCTTATATGGGTTGAAGCAAGCTCCTCATGCCTGGTATCACAGACTGTATACATATCTACAAGCCAAAGGGTTCAAGAGAGGAACAATTGATAACAATCTATATATCAAAACAGAGGGTAATGATCTGCTCATTGTGTTGGTCTATGTAGATGATATCATCTTCAGTACTAATAATGCTTCATTGGTACAATGGTTTTCTTCCATCATGTAGTATGAATTTGAAATGTCTATGATAGGGGAACTGCCATTTTTTCTTGGCCTACAAATTACTCAAAGGTCAAAAGGAATATTTTTTTGTTAAGAAAAATATCTAAGAGAAATGTTGAAAAGGTTTCAAATGGAAGATTCTAAACCTATGAGTACACCTATGGTCACTGGATGTAAGTTAAGAAAGGATGATGATTCACCTGATGTATATCAGAGTTCATATAGGTCTATGATAGGCATCCTATTGTACATCAGAACATCCCATCCATACATAATGCATGTTGTTGGAATGGTAGGAAGGTACCAGGCTACACCTAAACAATGTCATTTGTTAGTTGTCAAAAGAATATTCAGATACTTGAAAGGAACAATGGACTATGGCCTATGGTATCCTAGGAATCAGAATTTTCAAATATTAGTCTATTCAGATGTTGATTGGGCTAACTATGTGAATGAAAGGAAAAACACGAGTGGAGGTGCATTATTCTTAGGAGATTCTCTTGTATCATGGTTGAGCAAGAAGCAATGTTCCATTTCCTTATCAACTATTGAAGCTAAGTACATTGCAGCTGCCACTTGTTGTACCCAAGTATTATGGATGATTTAGACACTTGCAGACTTGGAGGTAAAATATACTGCACCGATCCCAATTCATTGTGATAATAATAGTGCAATCAGTGTGTCAACGAATCCTATATTTCAGTCCAAGACCAAGCATATACCCATCAAGTATCACTTATTAAGGGAACAAGTGACCAACACTATTGTTTCTTTGCATTATATTCCATCGAAATATCAGATTACTAATATCTTCACTAAATCGCTTGCAAAATGTCAATTTGAGTATTGTTGACGGGCGAAATTGACCGTTCGTCAACTGAGAGAGTGGAACCGGTCCAGGGTTTTCTAATAACCCAAGCCGTTTGGGATGAACCACCCTGACGGGTTTAGCGGCTCCGTTAGCCGATCTAAGTTCCTAAGAAAACAAAAAGAAAACTAATCTAAACTAACTAATCTAACTAAAAATAAAATAAAACTAACTAACTAATAAACTAATCTACTAAAAACTAACTAATAAAAAAAACTAACTAATCTAACTATTTTATATATACAATCTACTATCTGATACTAAACTAACTCAAACTAATTAACTAATTAACTACTAACTGAAATATAACTTATTCACAAAATGTACAATATCTACAATTTACAAATTTAAATAAAACCTGAAAAACTCATTTGCATTCTGCCCTAAGACAGAGACAGATATTTTTTGTTGATTTTATAATTTTATAAACAAGAAATAAGACAGAAAACTAACTAAACTAAACTACTAATACACTAATTCTAATTACTAATCTAAACTAAAACATATATCTAACTAAGCTGCTAATAAATATACTAAACAAATAAATGACAAGCTGACTTGGAAACGCTCCAGGCTTGTCCTGTGTATGATGACTTTTTAGCAGATCGGAGGAAAGAAACTCGCACCGAATAATCCAGAAGCTTCTCGTAAATGATAGCTGCAATGCTCCTTAAGTTTGATCACAGGACAAACAAAACATAAAAAATAGAAACAATCTTATAATTTATAAATCTCTACAATTAGATAAACCTGTATGTAAAGACTTATACATGATAGTTCAATTGATGAAGAAGATAAATCTATCATTCATTAGCTGAACTAAGTAATTGTTGTATTCTTTAAATAAGTGAAAGAAATCAGGCATGTATCACATTAATTCAATCATATCATTTTGCAAAAGACTGTGATAGCTAAAGTAGTCACTAATCAAATACAAATTGATAAACATAAACATGAAACAAAAGATTGATATTATGAAAAGCGAAAGCTGTAGCAGAACATCAACTTCTGTCTCAGTCTGTATTAAAAATGCATAGCCTGGTTCTCCCACAAGTGAGGATGATCCTTATTACAAAAAATAATAAGTATTTATAAATTTTTCCACAGGGTAAAACCTCCCTGTGGAAGTTATAAAACTGTTTACATAAAATCTGGGAAGATATCCCAAGTTCAACTAAACTAGGAAACTAAAATAAAAGTTAAAACATCCAAATATCCTCTAAACTGTCCATCAAATCCCAAGCAATTCAAATTCACCTGAAAAGGACAAAAAATGAACAAGTTAGAGAGATATTTTATTAATAAAACAATAGAAATCTAATTCTATAGACTAGCTACATAATCATGCGATTTTGTAGCTAGTCTAAATACGATACGGAATCAACATTAAAATTAATCGAAAATCTTTTAAAGAATTCCATTTAATTGACATCCAATAATTATTTGAAAACAAATCATAAATTGAAATCGTTATTCCATTATGAAATCAAACAGGATCCAAATCAATTAAATGACTGCAGAGACAGGTATACTCTGTTTTGTTTTTGTTACCACAAAATCGGGTCAATAGAACCATAATCGAACAAAAATGCAATCGTTTCACAAAGAATTAAATTCAACAGTTGTGAAATCGTTTTGATATCAATTGAAATGATTATAATCAAACAAATCGTAAGCAACTCGTTATACTTGTCTTGTCAACATGAGAAATAATTGAATCGAACGGGATCATTTTCAAATCATGATAACTGTATAGCAAACGATTTAGGCTGTGAGCGAATTCAAACCATAACTGACTCGTAACTGTCCACAAACAAAATCGTAACAGGATCAATCAAACATAATTCGAAATAGATATCGATCATTTGTCATTGCACAGTGAACAAACCAGATCGATTTTCCTTGACCAAAATCATTCCAATCAAATGAATTATAACCGGGTTTGACCAATTCATTTTACAAATTTAAAATCAAACAGAGCAGCAATTATAATCGGAATCCAACTCATCAAATAATCTTGCCAACTCAAGAATAAGAGCGAATTGAACAGAAAAGGTTTTAATACAGTCATTACGAATCAAAATCGTTCCATGATTCGGGCATGCACAGGCTTAAATGAGCATGTTGTTTTTATAAAAACAGAGTCATTGAAAATTATATGACAGAGCATATCGTAACCAACAAACTCGATAAAATCGTTTACCAACCACAACATATGGATCATAACGAAATCAAATCCAAACAAATTGTATTCTAAATTGATCGTGAAAAACTTCCTGTTGGGAGTGGACACAAAACAAATTGAATTGAAAATGAACCAACAATTTCGTTAACTCCATCAGGCAAATAATCAAATCAAATCCAAATGAAGACCACTTAAATCCAATAAAAATCTATCGAAGGCTATACTGGGAATGATCAAATCATATATCAAATCGAAATTTCTTTTATTCAAAGCAAATATATATATAGGATGCACACATTATAACAAAGCCATTTCAAAATTCCAACAGAGCTATTCGAAAACAGAATTCAAATCATTATATCAACATCAATTATTCACACAACTAAAACGATATCAAATTTTCATACCTGTATAGTGACGAGACGACTTGATTATGCCAATTTGGAGTTGATAACTGTCGTAGCCGATTCAACGTTTTTGAAAAGGATCGATCCTGTTGTCTTCTGTTTCTTATCAGTTGCTTGGATTTGGTCTTTTTGATTGGTCAATAATGCAACTTGGCTTTCCAGCGACTGGATTTTTTATTGGAGTATGGGAACATCAATGTAATAATGTTCCAACCATAAATCGCATTGGTCACAGGGTGGCTGGATGGGTTTCAAGAGAGCAGGCGAGGGTTTGATCACATGACTGAGGGTTTCGTTAGGTAACTTAATACCAGGGTAGCTAGGATCGTTTCTTAGGCAGGGAGGAAGATTTGTCATGAAGTCGTAAGGTGGCTCCGGGGATAAACCCTGTGAGTAAGGATACTCGCTGGCTAGAAAACGCTCTATGTCAGAATCAGAATCCTCACTTAGTATGATAGGTTTTGTCTCGGCAGAGGGTTTAGGTTTGTTTCTGGCCATTCTTGAAATGATCCGGGCATTCCTCTTCCCTTTGGCATTAGCAGTAGGGTTTGCCTTGGGATTTTTGCTCGTAGGCTTCTTAATAGCCTCAGACTTCTCATTTCCAATATCTGGTAAGTCAATAGGAGGGTAGGCCGAGGGTTTAGGTAGTAGGACATGTAAGGGTACAGGCGGCTCGGCCTTGGTTTCAATTACCACAGGCTTGTCAACCGGGACAGGGTTCATATCCTCAAAACCGTTACGGGTGATGAAATCCCTCCAATTATCACCGTGAAAAATCAAATGATAAACCACGATAAGTTTGATAATTCCATGGTGGAACAGGCTTCTATCAGCCTTCTTCCTTTTAAATTTTTTCGACATCTTATATAAGCTGCGTTGAAAGTAGAAAGGCATGTTTAAAGGATACCCTATAAAAATCATCAGCAAACGCAGGTGGTAGAGGAAAACAAGACCGTATCGACCTTCACAGGTCATGAACTGCTTGACAACCATCAAAGTGTCGTGCCATCATGGTTTAAGTGCAGAGATGGGTATACCTCTGTCACAAGAGGTGACTTTGCGCGAGAGGAAAAACAGTGTCCATGGCACCTCCTCGACCTTACAATTCTTAAACCAACGTTGTCCTGTGGCAGGTAACCCTGTAGAAGAACTGATAAACTGCTCATCAATCTCCAACTTTATATCGCCCACCTTGGCTCTACAGCCATCAAAATTCATGGCAAACTGTCGTGCTACACAGAGATTAAAACCCTCAAATCGTTGCACGAAGGTGAGCCATCCGTTTTCCTCCAAATCTTTGCGGGCATTGTCAAACATTAACAAGGCCTGGTTTCCGTTTGGCTCGATTCGCACGAATGGTGCCATGGAGTCGAGCACATGGTAAGCTGAGGGTTCGGATCGAAACCACACACAGGAGCAGAGCTACCCGAGCTCACGAAAATGAATGGTGAAGGGATAGGCATAAATGCCAACATGCGAAGGTGGTGGAGTTATTCACTGGCCATGCATAACAATTATTGCTACAGTACAACCGTCGATTTACATAGTAGTTCAACCCATTATAGCATAGTTCAACAATTATGTGAATTAGCCGACCAATAAAACACATAGTGAGTGTATAAACCAATGTGCCAAATCAACGTTATGACAAAGTTTTTTAACCATTAATATTCAAATTAAAACCAATACCAAACTCAACTATGCGCCAATGCATCAGCTCATATAATCAATAGTTTAACCAACGTGCCAATGGATACATATAACCAACCAACCAATAGTTATGAAAACATAGTCATAGGCATCATATTAAATATATATATGAAATATTTAACCAAACACCCATGTATCTTATGAAACCAAAGGTCAAATAGTTCAACCAACATATAAATCCATATGTCAATGCAATACAAACTCAATGATACCAAGTCACAAAAAATCGAAGTATGAGTACAAATCAAAGGATGTTGCCAGCTGCATAACAATAGGTGAAATGTGAGTGCAATAGGCATATTGACAAGGATAGGTCATAACAGTTCAAACAATGATTTCAATGTGACTTCGAAAGACTAATGTTTTCACGCTTATAGTCATGAAAACAAAATGAAGATAAGTGTGCAAAAATAAAAGTGTCATTTATTTGAAAAATTGCGACGAAAAATTGATGTTTGTAAAACATTGGTGTAGGCAACTTATAAGACAATGGAAAAAAGTTAATTGGCTGCCAACAAGTATCTATGGTAGAAGTTGGGCATGAACCCATTATCAACCTAAGAGAGTCCATCCTGTCAGGTGGAGTATGTATTGGTTGAATATATGATACCTCTGAAACATACTAAAACAACTCAAGGGGAGCATGTTCTCTTTGACATTGATGTCAAAGGGGGAGAAAAAGAGTGTTCTGGATGCTATAGTTGGAGGTCCAAGCAGAAAAATGTAGCCTTTTAGGGTTGCCATCAATGCCAAAGGGGGAGATTGTTGGCATGATTTCAGGAAAGCGTGTGATTTTCATTGATGGAAAGAATAAAAGCGATGATGGAATCATTATAGGAAGAGTGTGCAGAAGGAATGAAAGCTCAGAAGAGATGGCGCAATAAAAATCAGATCAAATCAAGATCGTCGAATCTGTAAGACAGATCTATGCCATGGATGAATTGCAGGGAGCGAAAGATGAATTAAACTACTAGCCAATTACAATCCCAAAATTTGTCGAGATCGTCAGATCTCATAGCTTCAAAGATCTATGATTGTGGTTGATCCAACAAACAATGAGTTTAAGTCAAATTAAATCGTGACCATCAGATGCGCAATCACCAAATCTACGGCAGGGATGAATTGATGAGATTGAAAGGAGAATTAAAAATCACGCTTGTTCCAATACCTCAATTAGTCAGGACCATCCAATATTATAGCTTCGAAGATCGACGATTGTGGTTGACTCACCAACAACGCACAACTTCAAATTGTGGAGTTTGGGTGTCGAGTTAAATCACTTGCAAGTTGTGGTTCCGCAATCATCGTCGACCGTTGATCTGCTTCGAGTGTCCTCATGACCATTGGATCATTTACAAGTGGAAGGACAGGATAATCCAACAAAGCCTCATCACAGAAATATTGATCCATCGATCTAAGTTCATGATCGACAAAAAAAAATCACTTCATATCTAAAGATGAGAGGAGGTTACACTCTGGAGAGCTTGAGATTTGAAATTCCCAAAATGTGAATTTTCGTCATTCATTGGATCATTCCAAGTGGAAGGACAAGATATGCCAAAAGAGCTACATCGTAGAAAGATCAGTCCATCTAACTAATATTCTGATCAATGAACAAGATTCACTTTGGATATAAAGATATGAGGAGTTTACGCTCCAGAAAGTTTGATATTGGAAAAACCCGAAGCTCAGAAATCTGAAATGAATAAGGACCATCAGATTCAGAGGACATACAAGGACCATTGGATTAGTGTTGTTGGTTAGCAGACCATGTCATAAGACCACATCAATAGATCACGTAAACAGAACACGTCAGCAAGGATATGTGGTAGACCATGTTAGCAGACCACGTCAGCGAATAAACATGGCATAATCAGATCATGATAAGTAGGGATGATTTTAAGGATGGAAATTTATTTTAAAATGTAGAAACCTTGGCGAATATTAGTAATCCTTCGTATGCCAACTATAAATGTTTGGCAATATTTTTGTAAAATTATTCAAATTTCTAAGGATTTTATATAGTTTGTATAAAATTTTGGCTATTTTTAAGTTAAAATAATTTTATCCTATAGAATTTGGGCGAATTATTTTTAGAATAGCGAATCTTGTTTTGGGAAAAACCATGGAAAATTAGCCCATGAGAGAAATTTAGCCCCTAAAATCATCCTTGAGTCAAATGTCAAGAAGAAATTGGCTCGTGCCATGTCAACAAGTGACGTAAGCAAGTTGTGTCTCTCCGAGAGAATTGCTTCGGGAGTTTCACCACCAAGAAATGTCAAAAGCCCCGAAGGACAGAGGTCCAATGTCACTCTCAACCGTCGATCTAATATACACCAAGAGTTAGGACAACCATTAGATCCAGGAGAATAACATGTGCCACATGAGGATCCACGTCAGTAAGACTACGTCAACTAGGACACATGGTGAAATCAGACAATGATAAGTCTCAAGTTGATTCGACATTTCAGGTATGTGGAAATCACAAATCCAAGTGACATGTGGCAGCTACTAGGCTCATGAAACGTCATCAAGTGACATAAGTAAGTGACATCACTCCAAAGGAAATAAGGGGTTTGAGATTTGAAATCTCTGAAGTCTGGAGACCCGAAGGAGATCTCGACCGTTGATCTGAAAGGGACACGCGTCAATGGATTGACAACTTCGGAAAATTTGTCGTGATGATCAGGCATAGGACTCGACGTGAGAAAAAGACACAGAACAGAGAAGAGAGGTGATTTTGTTGGTTATCTATGCAGTTGTGAGGAAGAGACATAGTGAACAACCTGTAGGGTATAATAGTGACGCAGTGAAGAGCATGCACAGGAATAACACATAGAATTCATATGTCCAACATAGTATAAAACACATAAGGATAGAAAGTGCAGCGGATGTGAGAAGAAAGACACTAGTACATATAGAATAGAGCAGTGTATCAGAAGAGTTATGAGACTGGTAAGCCATTGATAAATGTTGTATCACTGTGATAAATTTAATAAAACAAAGATTTATATTTCAGGGTGGTAGGGAGGTGCTATGGAGGATTGGTGTCCTCAAAGTTTCAAGTGGGTGCTTCAACACAGGGAGTTGTAGCTTCCATTTGATTGTAGCTAGAAAAACCAGGGTGGCGGGGTGGTGCAAGGGAGAAATATTGTTCTCAGTTATACAGGTTGGTGCCTGTGTGATTGGAAGTTGGTGCTTCCATCCAGTTGGTGCTGGAACACTCAGGGAGTTGGTGCTTCCTGCTAGTGGGTGCTAGAGAAACCAAAGATTTGGTTCTCTCAGCACGTTGTTACTTGTAAAACAGAGGTTGTAGCCTCAAGAGGAGTTGGAGCTCATAAGAGTGATAATTTACAAAAAATAAATATTACTTATCATATCAAGAAGAAGAGGTTTTTCCTTTTATGGGTTTCCTTAGGAAATATCTGTCTCTGTATAATTCATGTGTGTGATTGATGTTGAATATTATATTTCTTACTTCCCTTCTTTATTGTGATAATCATTGAGTGTTCTGTAAAGATTTCAAAATGGGCATGATTGTTCAAGCATAGTAACAACTGATTCACCCCCCCTCCCCTCTCAGTTGTCCAACACATGACTCATTTTTCATCCATTTGTAGCATAGTATAGGGGTAAATAGGATGTTTCCTTTTTCTTGCATAGAATTACCTTTGCTTCCTAGTTTTTTAATTAATTATTTGTTTTTATTTTCTTTTACTTACTGTTGGATGAACAATACATCAATCATCAGAAAAGGTGGAAATAAATAGAATCCCTCCCTAATAAGTTTCCCTTGATTGGATTTTTCAATCTAATTTTAATTTGGGGGGAAATTTACTTCATTTCATTCTCAAATTTTCTATCCGTTGAGCAATTTTCAAATCACTGATTTCTATGCCTGATCACCATGTCAAATGTTATTGAAGCATTAGAATATATCGCAAGTGGAATGTTTTAAAAGGGTACTATTCTTTCCCTCTTGTAATGAAATTAGAAATCATATTTTCCCTATATTCACATATACATGATTCTAATAAAAAATATTTTCTTTGTTGATATTATTTTTAAGTTTTGATTTTGATGTCCCATAGACAGTAAATTGAAAGTTTTAGTGACTAAGATATTGCCATATGAAATAAAATCCACTCCATCTCCTTGGAATATCTTTAGAATATTATTTTTTCTTAGTTTTGGAGTCGTCAAAATGGTGTATTTCCCAATTGACTTTTTCTTCGATGACTTTCAACCAACATTTATTTTCTGCCTAGACCTTTTTAGCATAATGAGTTTAGCTGATTTTTTATTTCGTTTGAGTTATTTTATATTACCACTTTTAGTTTTAGTTTATATGCAGTGGATCCATATACCTTATACTTTGTTCAGTTAGTTTTTCAAGGAATATTTCCATCTATTATCTTGCATCTCCCTTCACACAAGCTTTCTCTTATACACAAAACAAGAGACATTCATTTACACTGTCTAGGTGCAATTTTTGACAATTCTGGACAACATGGTTATTTAAATATTTAGTTGATATATTCTTAAAAAAATTATTTGGGAACCAATCCTTTTATTTCCCAACTCACTGGTCAACTAAGTTCTCAATCCTAGCATTGTCAATCTGATGGATTTTCAGATGTGATATTTTCTTGTAAGGTATCTTCCATCCTTTGGGTTTGCTGATTTTGGGTCACTCATTATGGTTACATTATTAAGTAATCTTATTTTTATCATGGCTGAGAACTATACACTTATATCATGCTGAATCCATTCAAATGAGTGAGAGTTGTAAGTATATTTATGGAATATGTCAATGCAACTTCTAAGACTCCATTTTCAAATCTTCATCATTTATTTTTATATTATCCATGATAGTAAGTTTCAAGATGTGAATATCTTGTGGGATATAACTCATTAATATATTGGGGCCCACACTCTTCAACACTCTTTGAACTTATAATTAGTTTATTCATAATTAGAAAGATAAGCATGTTTGGGTCATGCTAGTAGATATTCTATTTTGATCCCTCTTACTCATGAGCTTTCTGCTTTTGTTTTCCGGATTATATGTCTCATTATTTTTAATGAAAAACCTATCTAGTGGAGAGACAATATATAGACTCTTATTTTTAATTTTACTTTCCTCTTATTCTATGACATGTGTAAGTTTGAGGAAGTGTAATTTACAATTTCTCTACTTGGAACGCTCTTGAGAGAGGCTATCAGTTTCATATTATTTCCCATCACACCAAGCTTATCACCAATTAAAAATATGATCCTAATCACTTCATTCAATTTTGATTTCTAATTGTATCTTTATTTGAGTTCGGGAAGTAAATACATGTAGGTTGTGACCTGAGATCATTTGTACCCTTTAAGCATATTTTAATTGATCTATTTTCATAATGATTTCATCTCGCCTCTCACAATACTGAATATGATCATGCTAATCTTTCACATCCTTGTCATCCATAATATGAGGAACTACATAATTTGGGGTGTAATGTTAATAATCTTTGGATCATATTTTTATGACTAACGTTTGTTGGTGGATTGGTATCTTTAGAAGATAAATGCTATTGAAGTCTAATGGTCCTATTTTTTTTAATTTAATTGACTCTAATTTTAGGAACAAGACATTGTGTCTAGGGATTTATATCTCACAACAATCAATGACACTAAACTCTCATATTGAAGAGAATGTTGTGGGAAATCACATAATGTCATATCTTAGGAAGAAGGCTGTGACATTTGGTTGAATGAACAACAGATGAATACTTGATGACTGCACTACCATTTAAACAAGGTTGGGGAAATGGCTTGTGCAACCAACATCTTTGAATTCTTTTCTCTTGGAATGAAGGGAAGTGCTAATATGAACTTGGTTGCTCAGATTCCTTTGTGACATTGTATAATTAATGAACCAAGATTCTCAGAAATATATTCTCATTCATTTATTCTCATATTTTTTTTCTAATATAGTCGTTGTTTGGAGTAACTTTAATGACTATTTTGATAAACTCCACAATTATAATATCTCTTTGAATTATCATAATGAATGTTTTTTATTAATGATTATGTTTTATGGAAAATAGAAAATGGTGGTTGGGTGAGAAATATGAAATTTAATTTATGTTATTGAGAATTCAACATTTTTAAAACTGCAAAGAAATTGCTTATGTTACGAAATCCTGAGAGGTTGCAGGTTTGTAGAATGTTTCATATAATTGGTTTTTGAAAATATGACTTGATTGAGAATCTACATTAACCCGTTCTCATATAGTCCCAGATGATTGTTTTGTTGCATTAAATGAAAGGAGAATTGTATATGACAATTGTATTGGAGAATTGTGTTGCAAATGTTTTACACTAGATCATCAATTCAGATCTTGTACTCTAGTTTGTTCTTCATTTTAGATCGGAAACTCTAGGAATATTTTCATTGGGTTTGATTAATCAGTTATTTCCCTTGGATTCCTCTCCAATATTTCACTAAAAATACTTTTTTTTTGCTAACACCATATTTATTACTTGTTCTTGGGTTCTATTCTTAATTTTCATCAAGTTTTCATCATTTTGATGACTAACACCATAGATTAAGGTTCCTTTTAGTTTAATGTTCTTTTTCATTAATTCAACTCAGTTTTAGTGCTTACCTACGGCCTGGAAAAATTCCTTCCATCTTTTGATTTGAATGATGGTATTTCCCTTACCTGATTTGACTCTTACTCTATCTTTAGGATTACTCTTTAAATTTGAGTAAGGGGTTGGTCTAATTCTGGTCACATATTGAAGAATAGTTTCTACAAGTCATAAGATGAATGGTTTTATCTATCTAAATGAACATTCATGAAGTTCTTAGTTGTAGGTATGCATCGATAGTTGTGGTGGAACACTTGTGTCTGTTGAGAATACCATGATAATCCATAAGTATAGGAAAGTGTCTATCCACTCTTTTCTTTGAGCTCCATTGTCGGGGCTATGTAAATATTTTGGCAGTGGGGCTATGCTTGTATGGTACTGAGGCAACTTCATCGGGGCTATGGATGCTTGCTAGCAACAAAGCAATGTCGGGAAAAGAGAGATGGGGAACACACTTATGTTTATGTTTGCTTGTTAATAAAAGTGAAAACCCATGTTCAAACTAAAAACAATATGAAGTGTGCATCCATTAAAATATTGTTTTTCATTATTCATCTCTTTGAAAAAGGTGTGTTAGATCACAAGTACTATAAATATGTGGTTATATCTTTTAGAATTTTGGCATCATTGTGGTACCTATGACTATTAGAAAATTAATGACAATCTTGTTGAGCGTATATTTAAAACTCAAATCTAAAGTGTTGGTTAACTTCTTCCTCTTATACTTATTGCACTGAACTAGGTTTAGATCTGAATAGGTTTCCAACAAAACCCTCTAAAGCTATTGACCCTCCTAGTAAAGCATAAGGCAACACAACACACAGAGTGCACTGCACAATCTCACCTGAGACAATTCTATGGGTGACTGCAATTATCAAGTGCTTGCAGTCTAGGAATGAGTGGGGATATGGGATTGTATTTTATCCTCTTCATACCTTAAACTAATTATTCAATCTATTATTCCTAGAATTTATTCATCTGTTAAGCCCATGCATGCATTCTAATAGATCTAAATTAACCATTCACTCATCCATTCAAAAAATAACTACTCATAGAAGGTAAATATGAAACAAACATCACAGATAACACATGTTTTATTGTGGTTCACCCCCCTCCTAGTATACGTTCACAAATATCTGGCTTCTATGCTCTTTTATTTATATTTTTGTAAAATATGGCGCTGCGCGCACTGCATCTCCCATCATATAATCATGAAAAGGTTCAAGAACTTCAATGAGGTGAACTAGATCACACCAGGCTCCTCAACCTGTGATCTAGCCCTCAAAATCTCACCTACTTGGCTCTTCTACAACTCAACATCTTACAAAAATATTAGAAATACAATAGTTGAACTAAACTAGTATTCGAACCGAGAAAAACCCTGACCTAGACCCTGTCCAAAATAAGGAACTTTTCTGCTAGTTCCTTTCCTTTTCCTTTCATCTGCACAACTATATTTGTCAACGCCTCCACTATCTGTGTTGTTATCTCCTATTGCATCAATGTTGCACTTTATGCTTGTTCTTGTGCTCTACTTGCCTTTTCCTCCTCCAACTTTGTGATTATCTGTGATTCTTGTTATTAGAGAGGATTCATTTATGCTTGTCTTTCTTGCTTCTTTATTTGCGTGGTATTCAAATCTAACTCCAACTTTTTCATATCTTGAGTGCCCTTCAAGCGCTCTATGATGCTCATTATTTTATGACTTTGTTTGAGATCTTGTATATCACTATTGATTGTCTCCTCTTCTTGGTCCTACTGTTGGACCTTCTTGTCTTCTTCAAGGGTATTCCATATCCACGTGGCTCAGTCGAACAATTCCTCTACTGCCCTTGTTTCTTTCTCCATCTCAGCTACTACGAGTGTAGATTCTTTTTCTCTTCGTTCTTGGACCTTGGGAGGAGTCATAGGTTGATATTTTCTTTGATCTCCTCAATTTATTGCTTGTAATGGTCAATGGTTTGTGCAATGAGTTTGATATTCTCCTCTACACTCTTCTCGGGTGTTTGCGTGTTGTCTGGGATGCAATTATAAACCACTGTCAATCCCTGTTTCAGTCTATCTGTGTGCTCTTTTTCCTCTTTTGTCCCGAGCTTTACCTACTTGACTACCAGTTCTAGGGAATCCTTTCCATTATTAGTTTCCTGCAATTTCACCACATCTGACCTTGCGTGCTATTTCACTTCTTGCATGACACTGACTTGAATTTTGTATAGTGCCTTGGCTGGTATCTTTGCTAGTACCAACTGTACCTATGCCAGATCCTTTAGTGGTATTTGGGCTATGGCCTCATCCATCTACAACATTTATAATGTGAGTTGGAAGCTTTGCCTCACTTGCACTATGGATTGGATGGTGTCTTCCCCATTTGTCGCAGTCCTTGACTCTACTTTTGTTGTTGCGGGGAAGGGTTGTGTTCCCCTTTCTGTTCTTTGCACTTATTTTATTTTCTTTAGGACGTGCCTTATGTCAGCCAACTCTTTTTTTATTCTCCCTCGTTGGTGTTGGGCCTCTTCAAATTCCTTAGCTACGCAATTCTATACTATTTCTACAACAATATTGACATCGTCCTCAGTGATTGTGTACTCCAACAGTTGTTTGTGATCCTTGGCATTCTTGCGTGCCCCCCCTGTATGTATAATCGACCATTTGGGTGGACCTGTTTCTTATGGAGTGGTTGTTGAAGGGGTTTCTTGTGTCATTGTATTCCCCCTTCCGTGTGGTTCTTGCTCCAAGACAATGTCCTTCTTTCTTATCTGTGCATCCTTCTTTGGAGCACTCCCCTTCTTTTGTTGCTCTAGCTTCTGACTAGGCTTTCCCTGTTGTGTCAATGTTTTAGGCATACCATTGTCTCCTGCAGGTGTCTTATATGACCCTGCTTCTACCTCCTTTCCATTTGGAATTTCCTTAGTAATGACTGGGATATTCCATTCGTCTTTCCAATCCCACATTTCCATTTGCACCTCCTATGCACTGATGCAGTATCGCAGCTACAACCATTCCTTCTTTTGATCCCTGTGTGCTTGGATCCACATGTTGTGGTATGTAGCCCTGAAGTTTTCTATACCTTGATATTGCGTGAAAACCTCTAGGGTGATTCTCCATGTATTATCTATGCTCTCCTGGATGTCGTTGAAGTACCGCGCAAAGGTACCCACATTGCCACTTCTTCTCTTGGGGTCCGAAGTGCTCCCCATTGATGTGTATCACACTATGTGACAACAACCTACTCTATCACAAAAGTAGGAGTAGGGAGGCTCCCTTCACCCAATTAGTTATATCAGAATCATGAGCCATGAATAATGGAACTTTGTTCCCAATTCCTACACGTCCTTCCATTGATCAAGGAACAAGTTCAAAAGATATGGGGCCTAGCTGAGCATGGTTTTGCTTGTGCACTATGCTACAACTACGACAACCCCTATAGAAACCTCCTCCTTGCAAAATTTCCTTAGAAGTTTGAAATCCATGAGTTTCTTGGCCATCTTGGTGGCTACATCACTGATTCTTTTAATGATTATTACACACAAGCCTCTCTCTGTCCTGTATGTTTTATTCATCTCCTATTCTATGTCCCTTTATTTGGTTTTGTCATATAGGTATTGCATGGGACTTTATCCCATTGATGACAGACCAATGATGAAAGCAATCAATTCTACGCCTATGGAATCAGGTTCTTCCATCCATAGGAAGCCTCCATGGAGAACTGTCATCAATTGCTTGACACAGTTAATTTCCACCTGCAAAAGTGGGGAATATCGACCAGGTTTAGAATCCCTATGTTTTTTAGGCCTACCAACCATTGTTTTGGATGCATCATGGGGCCTCCAAATGGGCTTGTGCCGATACTATTCATGTGTACTTGTTGGGAAAATTTAGGAAATTTTTCATTATCGACAACACCATGGTCCAAGTACCTTATCCTTTCCACGCACCCTAGTAGGGTTGACATGGCCTGTACCCCCTCTAGAATGCATGTAGGACAATTGTTGCGTCAATATGCTTGTGCAAGGACCGTGTAAGGGGTTGTTTTCTCTTTCTTCTTATTGGCATGCTATATGTCCCAGCCTCTTCTTCTCTATCTTTTGTGCCCAAATATGGTTGCCCAATGATATCTTCAACCAGATCTTCCTACTAATGCGTGGACTTTTCCCTCGTCTTTGTTCGCTCGCTAGCGTCACCATTTTTTTTGTGGGTTACTTCGTCCCCCAGAGGTTTATATAGTTTTACTATGTTGATTGTTTCGTGGCCCTGTGCACTATCGTGTAAATCAATTTCCATGCTAGCCTTCGTTAGGGTTTTTTCTTCTTCCTCGACCAATATGGTTCTCACTAGTTCAACATGCGGGGAGGGAATTGCGTCGACATCGATTCTTCCCTCTCTTTGTGTCATTTTCTACTCTGACTCTGCGATTTCATGTGGTGTCCTGAGACTGCTTTTGCTTTTCCTTATGGTTTGGATCTGCAAGATACCAGATATATAAAATATGTAGAACAAAAATAAAATGCTAGAAATGGAAGAATAACAGTAAAATATCCAGCATAATCTTCACAATAACATAGAAATGATATAAGAAATAGCAATAGAAATAGCACTTTGATTCAGAAAGCAATGTTCACAGGCCTCTTCGAGGGGGCAACCTCCAATCGAACAATGCTCTTTTACAATAATCTCCAAGCTAGGGTTTTCATACCCTAGACCCTTATTTATACTAAATATGTCTATTAAGAGAAGCATCTAGAGGAAGATCCTTCTAGAAGTGGAAGCTTCTATTAGGTCTTCTTACATCCCCCTTATTCTATTTTATTGAAAGGCCTTATTAATATTGACCTTTATTACATCCGAATACATTGATCTACCTATGTGTAGGTTAGGACCTTAACATGTCCACCCCCTTAAAAACAACCTTATCCTCAAGGCTTGAGATGTGGAAACTGCTGCAGAATGGTAGCTGGTTCCCAAGTGGCATCTGATGGAGTCATATCTTTCCACTGTACTATCACTTCCTTGATGGTTCTCTGATGCAAGTGACACTCACGCTGGTCCAAAACTGCTTCTAGCTGTAGCCAAATGGATCCTTCTTCAACTAACTCTGGAAGGTTGGTTTGAATTTGGCACCTGGTTCCAATCACCTTCTTCAAGCATGAAACATGAAAAACACGATGTAGCTTCGACTGACTGGGCAGAGCTAACTTATATGCGACTTGTCCCACATGCTTGAGAACTGTGTAAGGGCCATAAAATTTGGGTGCTAGCTTCTGACAATGCTTGGCCTTGAGGGAAGTTTTCTTATATGGTTACAGTCTCAGAAACACCTGATCCCCTTATGCAAATTGACGTTCAGAGCGACCTTGATCTGCTTGCTGCTTCATTCTATTCTGTGCCATGACCAAGTTCTCTTTAAGGGTACGAAGGATATCCTCTCGAACTGTAAGTGTTTGGTCAACCGTCTAGACCTTCGAGGTACCCGGTAAGTATGAGAGAACTGAAGGTGGCTTCTATCCATATACTACTTCAAAAGGAGTCATGCGAGTGGTTGTATGGTATGTAGTGTTGTACCACCATTCGAAGAGGGGTAACCATTGAGCCCACTAGTGTTGTTTTTCAGAGGCAAAGCACCTCAGATATGTTTCCAAACACTTGTTGACAACTTCCATTTGACCATCCATCTGGGGATGATAAGATAAGCTGAGATGCAATTGTGTGCCTTGTAGCTTAAACAGTTCTTTCCAAAAATTGCTTGTGAACGTTGGGTCTCGATAAAAAATAATAGAGTGCGGCATGCCATGAAGCTTGAAGACCTGGTCCATGAAAATTTGAGCCACCGTGGATGCAGTAAATGGGTGGTGAAGAGTGCAAAAATGAGCATACTTGGAAAGGCAATCCACCACCACCATTATGACTGATTTATTCCTTGATTTGGGTAAGCCTGTAATAAATTCCATAGATATATCCTTCCAAATAGCCGAGGGAATCGGAAGCGGTTGGAGGGTGCCTAGAGATTTGACTGTTTCTCCCTTATTGCGTTGACACACATCACATTCAGCGACAAACTTACGGATGTCTTGTTTCATACCATCCTAGAAAAAAGAACGTTTGACTCGATCATATGTTTTGGTGAACCCCAAGTGCCCCGCTATGGGTGTAGCATGACGCTCAGAAAGCACCGTGGATTTGAGCTTGGATTGTTTACTTAAATACAAGCGGCCTTTGTATCGAAGCTCATCCTAGAGCCAGGAGTACCCTAAGGGAGCCAGAGCCTTGTTCAGCAGTTGCTGGATCAGATGCGAACTTTTGGGATCTTGAAGACATTCCTGGCGCACATCTTGGAGCCAATTGGGTACAATGAAGGAAAGAGAAAAAAGGGATCCTTCGTCTTCATATTTCCGGGACAGTGCATCTGCCATGACATTGTCTTTTCCCTTCTTGTAAATGATCTCATAATCATATCCAAAGATCTTAGTCACCCATTTTTGTTGTTCCTGGGAGGAAATGTGTTGTTCCAAAAAGTACTTGAGGCTTTGATGGTCAGTCTTAATTTGGAAGTGTTTCCCCAAGAGATAAGGATGCCACAACTCAACGACATGCAGAATCACCAACATTTATTTTTCATAAATGGGTTTGCCCATATTCCTTTCAGACAGTTTCTTGCTAGTGAAGGCCAAAGGTTGACCCTCTTTCATAAGGACAACACCGATTCCTTTCCCTGAGGTGTCACATTCCAACACAAATGTCTTTGTGAAGTCGGGAAGGGCCAGAACCGGAGTGGTGCACATGGTCCTCTTCAAGGTTTGAAAAGATTGAGCAACGGCTGGAGTCCAAGTGAAAGAGTTCTTTTTTAGGAGAGTCATGAGAGGTGCTGCAATCTTTCCATAGTTCTTAATGAACTTGCGATAATACCCCGTGAGGCCCAAAAATCCATGCAAGCTTTTGAGAGTCTTTGGGTGCGGCCAGTCTTTCATAGCTTCAATCTTTTTTGGGTCCACCCTGACGCCATCCTTTCCCACCTGATGACCCAAGTATTCTACTTCTGAGGCACCAAAAGCACATTTGGACTGATTCAGGAAAAGTTGGTGCTGAGAGAGTAGGCAAAGAACTTGATCTACATGAGTAAGATGGTCTGTCCAGGTTTTGCTATAGATGAGGATATCATCAAAGAAAACTAAGACAAAATGACGGAGAAAAGGGCGGAATACATGGTTCATGAGGCTCTGGAAGGTGGAGGGGGCGTTACATAAACCAAAGGGCATGACCAAAAACTCATAGTGTCCCTCATGAGTGCGAAAGGCAGTCTTGGGAATGTCGACCTCTTTCATACGTATCTGGTGATAGCCCGAGTGAAGATCAAATTTGGTAAAGAATTGGGTGCCACTCAATTCATCCAGGAGGTCATCAATGACAGGAATGGGAAATTTGTCTTTGATGGTCAGTTTGTTGAGAGCACGGAAGTCAGGACACATTCTCCAAGAACCTTCTTTCTTCAGTACCATGAGGACCGGAGAGGAGTAAGGGCTCGTACTAGGATGGATGATGCCGTCAATAAGGAGTTCCTGGACTATTTTTTCAATTTCATTTTTTTGTGCAAAGGGGTGGTGATATGGGCGTATATTGGGGGGAAGGCTTCCTGGGACAAGGGGAATGGAATGATCATGAACACCGTGGGAAGGAGGGAGTCCTTGGGGAGTGGAAAATACTATTTGATGTTTAGAAAGGAGGGCTTGGAGGTCTTGGGGCACTGGGGGTGCCTGTGTGGCTTGTATGGCGTGGAGTTGGGCAATGACACCAGAATGACCTTTTTTGAGCAGTTTTTCCATGCGATGAGAACTGATGACCTCAGGTGAACCAGCAGTGATTCCTTGGAATTTATATTGGTGGCCTCCTTGGTCAAATTGCATGGTTAAGTTCTGAAAATCCATGAGAATGGGACCCATAGTCCTTAGCCAGTCTGCACCCAACAGAATGTCGTAATCGCCCATTTCAATAGAAAACATATGGGATTTTAGGTGGTAGTCGCCGATTTGGAGACGCACATTTTCACAGCGCCCGCCACATTTCATAGAACCACCATTGACAATCATGATTTGGAAATTGTTGACAGCATGGATGTAGCAATGGGTTTCTTGGGTAATGCGGCGATGAATAAAATTGTGGGTGTTGCCACTATCAACCAGAATGATGACCTTTCGGTGCTTGATGTAACCGATTAACTTGAGG
>ML782018.1:353643-482848 GCA_009831015.1 Picea engelmannii | reverse complement strand
CATTGGGCTCTGACGGCCCATGAAAGTGAGTTCGTCGGAGTTCACAAAACTATTATCACACTTTAGACTCCGACCATCTAACCCCGATCAAATAGATTATTTGACACACATTTCCATTTATTTGACACACATTTCCATATGTAGACTTGTTTTGGGTTATTTTTAATTTTCATTGATTAAATAATGTTTTGTAGTTTAAATGAATAACAAAGACAAATGGACCTAATGGTTAAAAATGTGGGTTTCTTCCTCATAGGTCACAGGTTCAAATGTAGCGGGGGTAGGAGAATTATTATAAATTTATTATTAACCATAGTAATTTTTTATTTTTAATTAATGGAGGGTAATTAGTTTAATATTGTTTAGTTTTTTATATGAGATTACAGGGAATTATTTCTTTTAATTAACTTTGTTAATAAATTGTAAATAATGTAAATAATTTTTTCTATTTTATTTTATTGTTTCATTTTTAATTATTTTCCTAATGTTAAAAAAAATGGAAAATTAGAGAAAATTATGCTACAAGTCATGGGTCCTATGTCGCTTGGGGTTTTATTTAGACTATCCATAGGGGCTAAGATATCTAATATCTAAGTGTTAATCTCTTATGCAGGTGAGATTTCTCTTTTGTAGGTTCAAGAATCAATGATCCAGATTAACCCATGGGCTTGATCAATGGCTATTGAGCAATGATTTTTAAACGACCATAGCTTTTGCTACAGCTGTCTGAATGGGGTCAGTGATACCTTGTTGGAAAGGTATCAGACAAAGGAACACAGTGGTATAGGTATCCTATAAGTGACAAAAAACATCATAAAATGAATAAAACAATAGACCTTGAATTCAAAGACAAAAATGGCCATACCAACTTCCAACAATCATATTCAGGGCTACAAGCGATGAAATCAAGCCCAATAGGGATTGATGTAAATATGGAAATAAGAATAATAGGATGGGACATAATATTTAGAATAAATTGAGTGTAAATGGTCTAAAAATTCAAAAAATTGATGGAATCTGAATCCGATTGAAAAACCGACTATGCAGACTTCAAACTATTATATCTGAACCTACAGGCAATGAAATCGAGCCAAAAATAGAGGAATGGAAAGATGAGACTAAGGAGAAGAATAAAAAATGATATTATTCAATAAAATTTCACCAGAAATGTTCAAGGAACAAAATATAATGCCAATGGATAGAGTTAATGATTGTTTTTTAACAAATATCATTTGTAAACTTCCTTAGGGAGAAAGTGACCAATCATAAGTTTGTTCATCTTATCTTTGTAATTCTCACATGTTCATTTTCAAAATGTGAGAAAATAGATGAAAGAAAAATAAAATGAAGAGTCGTAGAAACTGAGGGGTCTCTCTATGGTTATATAAAAGAGTGTTTGTTGAATGCAAAAGGACTTTTTCTCTTTGTAACAAATGATGGTACTATTACTTCTGACTAATAAAAAGAAGGAGGAATTCCAAAAATTTGTGGCTTTTATGGATGTATTCGAGACTATTCTTTATGCATTTATATTCTTGATGATTAGATAAGATTCTATTGTATGAACTATTTACACATGCTGTTATGTTTGCTTATGTTGTCACATGTTTCCTTGTGGGTAGAGAAATGATGTTACAGATGTATTGTTCAGTTATTTATCTGTATATATATATCATTATTGTTTTCATATATCATTAGAATACATGATTTATTTCTGGTTCTTATGGTGTTATATTTCGTTGTACTCATTCTTTTAGTTTTTCTCCTGGGATAGGTTAGAATTAGTTAGATTAGATTAGTTTTATTTTAGTTATATTAACATTTGGATTAATTAGAAATATTTGGGGGCAATTACACTGTCTTTCCTATTTTTTGTCTTTTAATTATGAGTGGCATCGAGTCCCATATAATCACGGGAAATGCTACACCAAACATGAGTAGGTCTAATTGGGACCTTTGATCGGGTGTTCTCCCTCATCTTCTTGATAGGCCATTCAAATCTATCAACATGTCTCTTGTTACACCATCACCATGTGTGTCAGTAAGTCAAATATGGATATGAAAGTATTCTCTTGTAGGTGATCAAGCAACTGTTGGTAACATTAATATATCCGTGTGACTCTTAAGTTGACAACTTGGTTTTTCTAGAGTGAGACTGCTAGTCCAAATGTCACAGGTCCATCAGTTTTGGTATTTAGGATTTCTTTATTAGATGAGAAACTTAGACTAGCTTACAAATCCACAAAAAATGTGAATTTTAGTGAACCATTGAGATGTAGGTCAAGAGAAAGGAAGTTAATGACGATATTGTTCAACAGTAATACCTTGCATCCTATTTTAATCATTGCAACCTTCAAAAAGTCTATTTGAGGTTGGCTTTGCTTAATACCATCGGTGTTTGTTACAAGGGAGGAAATTTTATTACAACTGCTAACTTTTCTTGGTGATTGATGAAAAGTGAACCCCCTACAAACCATGCGACAAAGGATCGACAAGCTCTACAGTGCATGTGATAAACTCTACAATCTCTGCAGACATGTGAGAAGAAACTTATACACCTATGTAATGTGGTCAGAAGGATTTTCCCTGTCCATATTGTACAACATGCTTTGCTCCAATCATACAAGGAAATATCTACCCTATATATGATCTTGCGGTTGTGGGTTCTTATGCTTCTAGGTTACTTTTCTTGAGTGATTATATAAGGCGATGTCAACATTGGACACATGCTGAATATGAATTTTTATTTCAAGAAGTTTCATTGCCAAAACATATGTCTGGACTGATACTGTACTCTCTACCTTTGATAACTATGTTGAAAGATATTGCAAGATGATCTCTAACAAGTCTTGGACAAAGTTAAGATGCTCTTAAGAGATTGGAATAAATGGTTTAGTGACACTAAAATGACAATAGAAGTAAATTTTTCCATGTTAAAAAAAATGACATCAAAAAAGACATATTTCATGGAAAAGAAGTAGAAAGACATAAAAAAAAAACTAGAAAGAATCTATTCGATGGTAAATAATATTTTCACTCAAGATTCTAATGCATTATTGAAGGCATAAAAAACTACGTATTTTGGAAAAAAAATATCTCAATTGTGTGGAATTCATCTTCCAAAAAATCAGTTGATGCCTATAGGCCTATAGGATGGAATCCCTACCCATAGAGGCTTGTGGGAAGAGACAACATCCCACAAGCATCTGACATGCCCCTGTGGGTAGGGATTCCATCCTACAAGTCTGTAGGATGGAATATATACTCGCATGACCTTGTAGGAAGAGATTCCATCCTATAGGAGCCTCTCTGGGATATATGTAAGTAGGGACATTTGTAAGAAACTCAACTTTGAGGGGGTCAACATCCAAGTGAAATCTAGGTACAATAAGGGATTTTGAGGCCATGGAATCCATATGTGTGATGATAATCAATGATCCAATCAATGATACTATATAGAGGATAGGTACAAGATTCAGCATTGTCACCCAAGGTTGAGATAAGACTCATGTAAACCTAGACGTGTCATTGCCAGGGAAAATTATGAAATCTTCCCCTAGTGTCCTAGATTTTGATGTGGCTGGACAGAAGGAATATATAAACGATACCATTGAATTAATATAGTGATAGTGTCCTAAAGCCTATAACTATAGTGATTAATATAGTTATTGGTTTTATACATTTTTATGAATTTGGGGTGATGAGAGATCCTATATGAGACTCTGTAATCTATTAGCATAGGATTTAGGGATTTTGGTAGAGGTGGAAGAAGGTACTTTGTGTTCAATATATATGCAATCGTTAGAGGATACAAAGTGTATGATTTAATGTTGTACTTGGGAAGACAAGAGGTAAATTCAATATATAGTGCTTGATATGACTATGGATAGTTGAGATCATGGATATTTGTTATAGTGTTGTTTTTGTGCAATGGTAGTGGCACCATTGATTAGGTCTAGGAGAAGAAGGAATAAAAAATGTAGGGTTATTTGGATGAGGAGTAAAGGATATAGGACTATTTGGAGCACTCTAAGTGTGGGGTTTGGAATGAGAGTTAGGGTTTTGGGAGGCTTGGAAATTAGTCCACCATTGAACTTTACATTCAACTTCCAAGGCATGTTCCAATTCCTAGTCAATGGAAACAATTTAAAACATGGAAACTTTGAATCTCACAAAATCCAATACACTATAATTAATTTTAACAATAAATACCTCCTCTAGATCTAGAACCAGGAGTTGAATGCAAATCCAAGAAAACACCTCAGTGTACTATTGTAATGGCTTTGTAGGTTCTTGATAGAGATGATACCATTTGGAAAATATATATGTGAGGTGTCTTGGATGGTAAAAATGCTATTGGAGGGTGTAAAAGAATACCTACCAAGTGGTGATACAATAAATACCTCTTCTAGATACAAAAACTGGAGTTGAATGCCAATCCAAGTGAACACCTCAATGTACTATTGTAATATCCTCCTAGGTTCTTGACAGGTATGATACCATATGGAAAGTATATTTGTGAGGTGGATTGGATGGTAAAAATTATATTGGAGGGTGTCAAATAAAACCTCCCAATAGATCCACACAATATGAAGAAATATTAAAAAACTCATGCACATAGTCAGAGGGATGGAAAGATGCATTTACATGAGTACACTCAATACACTCAAGTCAAAATAGAAAGATTGAAAAGAGGATGAGATTTTCATGTCCCCTTCTAAGTGAACATGGGACTTGGATGCAATAGCCTAAGTGTTTCTCGTAGGATATAGTTCGTAATAAGGGAATTAATTAATTATTTAATGTCCTAAGGGGAAACGTGCCTAACAAAATGACATTAGATAATTAAAAAAAAGGAGAAAAGGGGAAAAAGATCCTAAAGTAACTTAGGAAGAATATGAAACATCACTTAAATTGATTAAAAGGTAAAAGTGTCACAAAAGAGTCAACAAATAAATAAAAGGGAAAAAGGAGGGCACCGTCTCTCATTCTGGCATTGATATTCTTCTAATTTACATTGAGAGAGCTCCTTGTGGCTTTATAACTCTTGGGACAAAAAACCTAGAAGAAATTTTCAGAGATTGGCTTTGGTGGTGAGACTATCCACCCTAGTTAGTCATTTTCCAAAGAGATCATTCATATTTCTTCTGTGTGCTTCATTGGTAACGAGTATATCTTCGGTAGCTATGTATTTATTTCAGTTGTGGCCGAGTTTTTGTATAAGGGTTGAATAGCTTGAAGGAGGACACGTTTTGCTTAAAGAAATAATGGGTTCCTCATTTACCCATTTTCTGTAATTGTTGGGTGCATCCTATGTGTTTATAAGGGAGAAATTATTGCGAGGACTGAATTTCCTCACTTCTGGGAAACATTATTATCATTGTGGGTTGATATCTATCTTGTTCTTTGGATGAGAGTGGTGTTGGGAGACTAGATATCAGTAGTGGAATGATTCTTCTAGATCTAGGTTGAAATCACTTTGGGAAGGACACCTCTTATTTGGGGATGTATTCAGTATTGATTAGGGTGAGTTACAGTGGCAAGGAGACTACATACAAGATGCCAATCACCTACATGATTGTTTCTCCCTACTAGGCTATTATTTATTTAATTGTTGGGTCAGATTACAAGAATACAGAACTGTATCTTCAATAAGGAATCTACTGCACTCGAACTCTCCTTTCCAAGTATAATATTCCCATATTTTCCAGAGGCAACATACAAAAAAATCATACCAAGTTCATCATCTCTTACTTATGTACTAATTGTTGAGATTTTTATTGTAATATGCTATCCCAATTATCAAATAATATCTCTTCTTTTCTATATCAGCATGTAGATTGTATTTCAATGATTCCTTTATGTTTTTTTTTACATGCTTTACTGTGGACAAAGAGATAATTATAGGTAATCTAAACAAAGTATGAATTTCCCATAATATTCCTAACACCATTACCAGTTATCAGCACTATATTATGTGGGGGTTTGACAACCAACTACAACTCTTATAGTCCATACATTTGAATGAAGAGCCAATACGAAACTTACATATGGTGACAACAACAAGGATATAGTGTACAAATAACACATAGGACATTTAAGTGGTATTAGAGCCCTCTTTCCTACCAACCTGAAGAGGGGTTTTGTTGTTCATGATGGGTGAAGACAATAAATTTCTCGGTGTCACATACATAAGTAGAAGGCAACAAGGGGCAAAAAACATTTTTGAAGAGGAAGAATAAGTAAGGGAAAATCAACCATAGGTTGGAAAAGTGGAAAACATGGGTGATTCCAATGAGGAAAGGGGAATGAAGATCTTGGATAGTTTAGTAGCTAGACAACAACAACTTACTCAACTTATAACTCAGTTACTCGCCAATCAAACCAATCAGAATCATGGGAGTAACAATGGAGAAGGGGGGTCCAATGTGAATAATGGAGCCGACAACAATAATGAGATTCATGTACTTAACAATACCAAGGTCCCTATGCAGATTGGTGCTAGGAACACTAGAAGAATAGTCCCTAGACCTATTATACCCAATTTTTTGGGAAACTAACAGACGAAAAATCAAGGGAAGCATGTTCTGGGTGAAACTTTTTCAAGACTATCTGGGAGAATATCAAGCCCTAGGTGATGCGTTTCAGGCATCCATGTCACTTCAGAACTTCTACATAATCAAATACAGGAATAGACCAAGGGATCATAACATGGGGAAACAAAACAAGGATATATTATGAAAGCTGGGGAAGTTATCCATTCCTTCATTCGATGGGTCTAATAAGAGCATATCCAGGGAATGGGTACAAAATCTAGATACATACTTCCAGCTCAATCCTATGACCGAGACTGAAGTGATCAAATTTTCTACTCTTCACCTTGATGGAGAATCCCATGAGTGGTGGTACCATGGGTTGGTCACACAAGGACATGAGACTATCACCTCCTATTTGGACTTCACTTAGAATCTAATGGAGAAGTTCGATAAAAAAGGACCCAGAGCTACATTTCAAAGAGTTAGCACAACTCAAACAAGAAGTATCACCAGACTCTTACATCACATAGTTTAAGAAGATAGCAGTGATGTCAGACATATCAGAGCAGAGGCTTGTCATGGTTTTCATTGAGGGGTTGTTAGAACCACTTCACGGTTAGGTCAAGGCTTTCAAGCCTGAGACCTTGTAGGATGATATTGTTAGGATAAGGGACATGGAGGGCACAGTCCCTAAAACCAATTTTTTTCCCAAACCATTTATTCCACAAAAAGGCTAGGACAAGAAACCTCTTGGAAAGGAAGGTACAGTTAAGGAAAGGTTGGATGAGGTGACAAGAAATGATATAATGAGAAAGAAAACTTTGTTTCCACTATAAATATCTGTGGGTGCCTGGACATAGGTGTCAGGGAAAGGGTGAAGCTCATTATATTGAGGTACATTCAAACTCTGATGATGAGGAGGAGGGGAAGGAGGTTTCTCCTAAGCAGAGTAAAGATCAGAAGGAGGAGACATAGGAGAAACGCAGTGAGGAGGCCAAGGAGGTTGTTATAGCCTCATTATCAAGAACCTCGAGATTCAACACCTTCATAGTTAGAGGAGTCATAAGGGGAAAGGGAGTCACGGATTTGATTGATGGTGGGGAAACCCACAAATTTATTGATGCAACCTAGGTGGCTAGGAGATGAGTAGCTACAAAGGACTTTGAGGAGTTCAAAGCAATGGTGGCCGATGGATTTAATGTGTCTTGCAAATAAAAAATCTCTATATTGGCCTTGCCAATTGGTAAATACACCTTGACATAAGTCTTTTATGTGGTAGATGTGGTAGATTTAGATGCATTGTTGGGAATTCAGTGGCTTCCTACATTGGGGTAAATTATCATAAACTAAAAATAGATGACCATGCGGTTCTTCACACCAGGAGGGAAAAAGGTTGTACTGCAAGGCATGGTGAATAATTCTCCTACAACAATATAAAACAAAAGGATGAAATCCATATTCAGACATGGATATGTAGTGTATGTAACAAAGTGCTTTATTACATCCCAAACAGATGATGAAGGAAGAAGGCACTATCATGCAGACATCCAGGATTTATTGAGAAGACATGACAAGGTATTTGGGCATATACCTCCATGGAGACCTCCTGATAGAGATTTTGAGCACACCATTCAACTTGAAGAGGGGGCCAAACCAATGATCATGACCTCGTACATGCATCCCAGGAAGTTAAAATATGAAATAGAAAAATCAATCAAGGAGTTGCTTGACATGGGGCACATCAGACCCAGTTCCAATCCTTTCACTTCTTCGATGGTCTTGGTTAAGAATAAGGATAGGGAAATGCATATGTGTATTGATCATCGTTCCTTGAATAAGAAAAATATTAAAAATAGGTACCCTATACCCAGGATCGATGAGCTTCTAGATGAACTGGACGGAGCAGTGTATTTCTCGAAGATTGATCTTCGATCTAGATATCATCATATCATAGTCCGTGAGGAGGACATTCATAAAACCACATGTAGGTGCCATTATGGGAACTATGATTTCTTGGTCATGCCTTTCAGCTTGACCAATGTGCCTACTACTTTTCATTCATGCATGAATCATATATTCAGGAAGAAGTTGCGGAAGTTCCTATTGGTATTTTTTGATGATCTCCTGATATATAGTAAGACCTAGGAGGAGCATTTGGCGCACTTGGAGGATATTCTTAGCATTATGGATGAGAAATCCTTATATGCCAAGGAATATAAGTGCAAATTTGGTATGACAAAAATTATCTACTTGGGGCATGTGGTTAGTGCAGAGGGTGTGCAGGTTCATAGGGAGAAGATACAAGCTATTCTAGATTGGCCACCACCCAAGGACATCACACATTTGTAATTATTCCTTGGGATATTCTCTTACTATAGGCATTTTGTGTCAGGATTTTCTTAGTTGACCACCCCTCTTATGGATCTCATGAAGAAAGGGGATTATTTTTGGAAAGAATAGGCCTGTAATACCTTTGATAATACGAAGGAAGTGATGAGTTCCTGCCTTGTTTTGGCACTTCCCCACTTTACTCATCCCTTTGTGTTAGAGTGTGACGCATCTGGTGTCAGCATAGCAGCAGTCTTGATGCAACATAAGCATCCTATTGTATATGAGAGTAGGAATCTCTCTTCCACATAGAGACTTTCTCCCATCTATGTCAAGGAGATTCTTGCCATAATGCATGAATTTGCAAAGTTTAGACAATACCTGGTAGGTGGGAAGTTTGTGGGCAAGACTGATCACAACAATTTGAGACACTTTTTGGAGAAAAGGGATCTTAACGAAAGGAAGTAGAAATGGGTCAGTAAAGTGCAGGGATATGACTTTGATATTGATTACATCACAGGAAAGAACGATGTAGTTGTTGATGCTTTATCTAGGAGACCTGAGATGTGCTTGTCATCAGAGATATATGTGAATTGAAAATATGAGCTTTTGGTGGAGTATTCCAAGAACAAATGTGCATGTGAGATGATGGATGGCAGTGTATAGGATGATAGGTACAAGGTGGTAGATGATATAATCTACTACATAGGCCATATATACTTAGTTCTGGAGTCCACATTAAAGGAGGAAATTATGAAATCCATGCATGACACACCTTTAGTTGGGCATCTAGGATATTTCAAGATGTACATGAATATCAGAGAGAGGCTCTCATGGAAGGGACTCAAATATGATGTATTATGACATGTGCGGGAGTGTGTGACTTGTCAGCAAAGCAAGTCAGAGCAGACCCACCCTGCAGGATTTATTTAGTCACTACCCATTCCATAGCAAAAACAGGAAAGCATATCCATGGAATTTATCAAAGGGTTGTCGAAGTTGCAGGGAAGAGATTTCATCTATGTGGTGGTCGATAGGCTGATCTAGTTTTCTCATTTCTTTTCCATATCCTCAGAGTACAAGGAAACACATGTAGTGGATTTATTCTCCAGGGATATATTCAGGCTTCATGGGTTTCCTAAAAACATTGTTAGTGACAGGGACAACCAATTTTTGAGTGATTTTTGACAAGAGTTGTTCAAGATAATAGGTACAAAGTTGACTCCCAGTATGAGTTACCACCCAAAGACAGATGGCCAAAAAGAGATAGTGAACAAATGGCTAGAGGGGTATTTGTGTAACTATGTGAATGGGCAGGAAAAGACATGGGTTAAGTGGTTGCACTTAGGTGAGAATTATTATAACAACACTCATCATATTTCCATTCAGATGTCACCATTTAGAGAATTATATGGATATGATGCTCCATCCTTTGTAGACATGACATTTGGGGATAACAGGGCCCCCAAGGCCAAAGATTGGATTCAAGAGAGCCAAGACATTCTTATGGATCTTAAGGATAACTTGCAGACTGCCTAGAACTAGTAGAAGATATATGTAGATAGGACCTGGGTAGAGAAAACCTTCGAGGTAGGGGACTTGGTGTTTCTCAGGCTGCAAACATATATACAATATTCTCTACAGAAGAGTGGTGCGGAGAAACTTAATCCATGGTTTTACAGGCCTTACATGGTGACCAAGAGAGTTGGTGAAGTGGCTTATGAGTTGGATTTTCCAGAAGGGAGTAAGATCCATAACGTGTTTCATGTTTCATGTCTCAAAAATTCATTAGGACAACATATCACGACTTCAATAGAACTTCCTCCATTAGATGAGGAGGGGCAACTAGTACTGGTTACTGAGGAAGTATTGGAGGTTCGGGAAAAGAAGCTTCATAAAAGGGTAATGAAGGAATATTTGGCTATATGGAGAGAGTTTCCTGTAGAAGATGCCACTTGGGAAAGTTAACAAATTTTGCAGCATCTGAATCTGCAATTTCTTGGGGACAAGAAATATCGAGAAGGGAGGAATTTCATGTCCCCTTTTGAGTGATCATGGGACTCGGACGCAGTAGCCTAAGTAATTCCCATAGGCTATAGTCCGTAAGAAGGGAATTGATTAATTATTTAATGTTCTAAGGAGAAAAGTTCCTAACAAAAAGACATTATATAATTAAAAAAAGGGGGAAAGGGAAAAAGCGCCTAAAGTGACTTAGGAAGAATATGAGATGCCACTTAAATTGATTAAAAGGTAAGAGAGTCACAAAAAAGTCAACAAATAAATAAAAGGGAAAAAGGAGGGTGCCCTCTCTCATTCTGGTATTGATATTTTTCTAAATTTCATTGAGAGACCTCCTTGTGGATTTAGAACTCTTGGGACGAAAACCCTAGGAGAAATTTTCATAGATTGGCTTTGGTGGTGAGACCATGCACCCCATTTAGTCATTTTCCAAAGATATCATTCAAATTTCATTCGTGTTCTTCATCGATAGCGAGTATATCTTCAATAGCTGTGTATTTATTTTAGATGTGGATAAGTTTTTCTATAAGGGTAGACTAGCTTGAAGGAAGCCGAGTTTTGCTAAAAGAATTCGTGGGTTCCTCATTTACCCATTTTCTGTAACTACTAGGCACATTCTATGTGTTTATAAGGGAAAAATTATTGTGAGGACTGAATTTCCTCACTTCCGGGAAACATTATTTTCATTGTGGGTTGATATCTCTCTTGTTCTCTGGCTGAGAGTGGCGATAGGAGACTGAATATCAATAGTGGAACAATTCCTCTAGATCTGGGTCGAATCATTGTGGGAGGGAAACCTCTTATTTGGGGTTGTATTCAGTACTTTTTAGGGCAAGTTACAGTGGAAAGGATACTTCATACAAGCTTCCAATTACCTACAAGATTGTTTCTCTCTATTGGGTTGTTGTTTATTTAATTGTTGGGTAGAATTACTAGTATACATAATTGTATCTTCAACAAGGAATATGTTGCACTCAAGCTCTCCTTTCCAAGTACAATATTCCCATATTTTCCATAGGAAACCTACAACAAACTCATACCAGGTTCATCATTGTTTGTTATGTACTAATTGTTGATAATTTTATTGTAATCTGATGTCCCAATTATCAAATAAAATCTCTTTTTTTCTATATCAGCATATAGATTGTATTTCAATAGTTCATTTATGCTTGTTGTTACATTATTTATTGTGGGAAAAGATATATTTCTAGGTAATCTAAACAGAGTATGAATTTCCCATAATATTCCTAAGAAAATTACCAGTTATCAACACTATAGTCTGTGGGGGTTTAACAACCAACTACAACTCTTATAGTCCATACATTTGAATGAAGAGCCAACACGAAACTTACATATGGTGACAAAAAAAAGGATATAGTGTCCAAATAGCACATAAGAAATTTCAGATCTCCTTAAGTGATAGATGTTGAGTTGAAATTTGTTGGCAAGGTAAGTGCATCCTCCTTAGGGAGGAAACCTAGGCTATCTCTCTTGAAGTATGTGTTGGGTGTTACCTTGTTCAAGAGTGCAATCTAAGGGAACACTATTCTCATTATATTTATATCATTTCGATAGTGAAAAAATTATGAATATAAAAGATGAATAGGGATATAAGTCAACAATATAAATAGCAAGCTGATACAAATAGAAACATATAACTAAGAAAAGAATCAAACTTAGTACAAGAAAATTTAAAATTGGAACTCACTTTTTTCTTGCCATCTGATTTATCAATATTGTTGTCAATGTTCATTGAATCAATCCCTAAATTGAGCAAGAATTATACATCACCAAGTCCTTGGAATAGGCCTTTATGCACATTGAACATTGGAAAATATCAATGTTAAGGGAGAACATAAAATTCCACATCAAATTACATTCAATAATCTCTAAAAAAGCTATCACTAAATGGATAATATGAATACCTTAATGAGCTCCTCTTGGTTTTGAGAATAATTTATTCTCTACTAAATAGGGCCAACCACGTGAAGGTGGAATCTCATTTGGCCCCTCCCCCCCCCACATCACTCTCAATTCCCCATACCCAATCATGCATATTAATTTAAACAAAAAAATTACAACTAATAATTTATATTAATAAATTTTGTCCTAAAAATATTTACAATTAATTATTTTTTGGTTTCTTCCTTTTAACAAAATTATTCAGTGGTTCACCAGTAATATCGTCTTCAACCCCCTTAGTTGCTAGAACCTCTTCTAGTTGTGCCACATGACTATCCACCATAATTACCATTGCACTACTTCTAGTAATACAATGTACTACTGGATGTTGTTGCACTACACGGGAATCCACTAGAACAAAAGTAAGAGTTAAAAGTACATGGTTAGTTATTATTATTATTCATATTAGTATTTCATTTATACAAATATCATGACTCTATTTTTTACCTAGAGGAGTAGTCAAAACCATTGGTTGGGTTGTTTTCGGTTTCTCTCCTCTGTGAGCACCAACCTCATCTACATGTTCTTCCATTGAAACAAGAAACGTTATAAGTACACTATTTGAAACTAATTATTACTAATTGTCAATATATAAAATTTATTTTAAATACACATACCATGATGGGTATGCACACCATCAGAATCATGGGGTTCTTGTCTAGTACCATTGTATAATGAACTGGGGTTTCTTGCATTCTTTAAAAAAATAGACACATTAATTGATGTGATAAATCAATTGTCTATATATGTACTTACAAGTAATGAACAATTAAAGTCTTGTAATTTTACTTACCATCTCGCTCGAAGGGTCAGTTGATTGTGTTTTCCCAAATATTTTTCGATGTTCAACCACTACTTGAAATTCAGACTTGAATTTGATATTCATGTCTTATTCAGTTGTCACATTGTTGAATGTATCCCCTTTCATTAATACAATGAATTTTTCTTATTGGATGAAATTAAAAAAAACCATTGTATGATGATATTAATAATATGGTAAAATTATTTGGTACTTACAATTCGAGCTTTTAATCTTAGGTAACCACCTTGGCCAAGTTTCTTCTTCATGTGTTTCTCCAGTCTTTCTTTGGTGGATTTTGACGTATCCAGGAGCCTGCAAAAATTTTCAAATATGTACTTAGAAAAAAAAATTTGTTCTATATATCAACTAAAGAAAGTTCAACATATTCAATTCAAAATATCATTTACCTTCCAGGGCCAGGTGGTGTCTTCCCTTCACATATCAATGCAATATCCTTTTTATCCTCTAGTATATTCTTCCATTTTCTCTCGGGAATGGAAACATTACAATCATACTTAGGGTTTTTTACCGATAGACTCCTATATTGATCTCTGACATATTTCAAATATGTACCCGCCTTCAAGGTGATATCTTGTTTGTTGAATGAATCACCAAATATGCTGACCAAATGGTTAATAAGTTTGTCTCTCATTTTTTTTTTTAGGGAATTCCACTATGTGCTAATGGTGGGCCCAAAAATATCTAAGGACTTGTAATGCAAGGTCTTGTAAAAAATATTGTTTTCTGCAAAAAGATATGATAATTAGCTTAAATTGATTTGAAAGATGAAAGTTTCAATATTTAAATAATAGGGATTACCTAAGATATTAATAACTACCTGGGACTTGTGTTTTCTTAAAGGGAATCAATTTTTCATCCATCAAAAGTTTCACCAACACTATTCCCATGCTTTGGTGTTTCTTCAGGATATAAGTGCATAGACTCTTCTTCATGAGATTCACAATCTACTACATCATCATGTTCACCATGGTATGGCATGAATGGAGGGGGCGTCTCATGGGCCCTAGGAGCTACATTCATTTGAGCCACACACTGAGAGGAAAATATCCTCTAAGGTATTGTCTCATGCGAGGGTGTTGTGGGGTTTGTGCACCATTGTTACCAACAACATCCCCATGACCAGGATCTTGCATCAGTTCCAAATATTTCTATAGAAACAAATCATTTTTAGTTTAACTAAGATAAACATATGAAAACAAATTCATAAATTAATATATGTCATAAATAATATATTTTAAAAATGGCACTTATCTCATATTGATATATAGTCTTCCCTAACTCTCTCATCCTTGTTGTAATCTCCTTTGTAGGCTTCCAGCTAGCCAATTGAAGGAGATCTTTTTTTGTCTTTCGCAAGCTATTTATAAATGTTTCAATTGGGTTGAGAGAATCATATATTTCATCACCTTGATCATCGTTCTTTGGTGTGCTAATTTGGATCAACAAATAAACAAGTTAATTAAATGATTATCAACAATAATTCATATGAAAATCAATGCTTTACCTGCTATGAGCTGGTTGGTTCCTTCTCATGATCACCCTACCACATGTCAAGTTTTTTCATGTCTCTGGGGTACCAGATACCATTTTCAAGATTCAATAGAGGTATGTATTTCAAGCTACAATACAAATGGCCACTCAAATATCTCATAAAGGGAGATTGCATACACGTTGCAAATCAATGAGTATACCTTATACATTTCCAATAGAAAGAAAGCATGTGAAACTCAAATTTTAGAGAAGATGAGGAGGTAAGATATACAACTATGAAAATATGTTTGAATACACATAACCTTAATAAAATGTTGTTCATTAAGAAAATAACTGGAAAATCACACATACATAACAATTAATTAATTTAGGAGAGATCTAGGATTTACATAATTCCATATGTTCTAGAATTCATACTGAATATACGTTTGGAAGATGATTCACATAGATGAGAGGTGGATTGCAACCATCAAACACAAGAATCACAAGGTTGTCAAATATGAGTTCAAGCAAAGTATTATCACATAAACTTGTCAAAGCCTTAGGGGTTTGTGTTTTCTACCTAAGTTTGTATTTTGCCTGTATCTCTTCCTTTTGCAGACCTGATCGTAAGGTTATTCTTTCAGATTATGGTTTTCTTCTTTGCCTACCTGAGAGGTGTCAACCCTAAACCTTTTTTTTTTCTCTAAAGTCGAGCACTTCTCTCTTCACCTCTTTCATTGATCCTCTCCTTTCCTGAGCCTTCAACCAATCATCCAAGAAATTGTTTTCATGCCGTAGTCATGAGCACTAAGAACAACAAGTGAAGTAGTTTGATATAAATAAAATCAGGTGAGCGAGCAGGATCAACTTTTGGCGGTGGAGATCCATCTGGCAGATCGGATCGACAACCATTGGGTAATCAAGATCATACAATTGCACCAAGTTTAGCGTCAAGGAGAGGTCCAAAGTCATGAAATGATTGAATCCATTCACTTCGGAAGGAAACGTGGTGCACGATTAACATAAATCATGATTTTGCGAGTCAGAGCAGTAAAAAAGTAGAGTTTTCAGAACTCGCAAAATGCAAAATCACGAAAAGGTCACATTTGTTGATCAAAGGAGAGATCTGGACCGTTAGATCAGATTTTCATGATTTCATGGGTCGGGGAAGTAGGAGGGCGAGTCTTGAAGACTCGTGACACGTGAATTCCCAAAATGATCTAGGTCGTTCTTTTCAAAGGGATGCGTGTCATCCGATCTGGGGATCGCACTTTCGCGACTTGGATATTTCAGCATGGAGCACGACGTGAACTCATGAAACGTGAAATCACGATGCGCCTGAGAGTAAGGCCCATGATCACAGCCCAGGTTCGTATAGAAAGTGGGGCCAAAAGAATAATAAGTTCCCATCTAAGCAGTAGGTGGAAAAAGTGTTCAAAGAAATGATTGCAGCCATCGTTTTTATAGTAAACCCGATCATGGATCTCGATGAGCCGTTTCACAATTTTGAGCATCGGAGTATTGGAGATCAAGGGGAGTATAAAATCTCGAAATGAGAAATCCTAAGATTTCATGTGGATAAGCGTGAGGTCACAGCCCGTGGTCATGTGGGGCAAGGGAATGGAGCCATGTGAAAGATTGAAGTGCCCAAGTTGGTCACAGAGAAGGATCGGCATGGCCTCGAGATGCCAGAATTTCCTCAGAGGAATTATGAGCTCACATGGAACAATCATAGTTGTCAAGCCTCATCCTAATCCTAATGCAAGTAGTTAATGAAAATGGGTAAGGTGGTTGAAACCTCGTTTCACCACATAAAAGGAAAGCATAGAAAATCTCGTGGTGGAGGGCAGACTGTCAGCCGAAATTTCCCTGTTAATCCCTAACTTGAGCAATAATTATACATCACAAAGTCCTTGGAAGAATCCTTTATGCACATCGAACATTGGAAAATATCAATATAAGGGAGAACATAAAATTCCACATCAAATTACATTCAATAATCTCTAAAACAAATATCACTAAATGGATAATATGAATACCTTAATGAGCTCCTCTTGGTTTTGAGAATAATTTATTCTTTACTAAACAAGGCCAACGATGTGAAGGTGGAAGCTCATTTGGCCCATCCCCCCCTGCATCACTCTCAATTCCCCATACCCAATCATGCATATTAATTTAAACAAAAAATTTACAACTAATAATTTATATTAATAAATTTTGTCCTCAAAATATTTACAATCAATTGTTTTTTGGTTTCTTCCTTTTAATCAAATTATTCAGTGGTTCACCAGTAATATCGTCTTCAACCCCCTTAGCTGCTAGAACCTCTTCTAGTCATGTTGCATGACTATCCACCATATTTACCATTGCACTACTTCTAGTAATACGATGCACTACTGGATGTTGTTGCACTACACGGGAATCCACTAGAACAAAAGTAAGCATTAAAAGTACATGGTTAGTTATTATTATTCATATTAGTATTTCATTAATACAAATATCATGACTCTGCTTTTTACCTAGAGAAGTAGTCAAAACCATTGGTTGGGTTGTTGTCGGTTTCTCTCCTCTGTGAGAACCAACCTCATCTACATGTTCTTCCATTGAAACAAGAAACATTATAAGTACACTATTTGAAACTAATTATTACTAATTGTCAATATATACAATTTATTTTAAATATTCATACCATGATGGGTATGCACACCACCAGAATCATGGGGTTCTTGTCTAGTATCGTTGTAGAATGAACTGGGGTTTCTTGCATTATTTAAAAAAATAGACACATTAATTGATGTGATAAATCAATCATCTATATATGTACTTACAAGTAATGAACAATTAAAGTCTTGTAATTTTACTTACCATCTCGCTTGAAGGGTCAGTGGATTGTGTTTTCCAAAATATTTTTCGATGTTCAACCATTGCTTGAAATTAAAACTTGAATCTGATCTTCATGTCTTATTTAGTGGTTGCATTGTTGAATGTATCCCCTTTCATTAATACTCTGAATTTTTCTTATTGGATGAAATTAAAAAAAACCATTGTGTGGTGATATTAATAATATGGTAAAATTATTCGGTACTTACAATTTGAGATTTTAATCTTAGGTAACCACCTTGGCCAAGTTTTTGCTTCCTACGTTTCTCTAGTCTTTCTTTGGTGGATTTCAATGTATCCAGGAGCCTACAAAAGTTTTCAAATATGTACTTAGAAAACAAAATTTGTGCTATATATCAACTAAAGAAAGTTCAACATATTCAATTCAAAATATCATTTACCTTCCAGGGCCAGGTAGTGTCTTCCCTTCATGTCTCAATGCAATATTCTTTTTATCCTCCAGTATATTCTTCCATTCTCTCTCAGGAATGGAAGCATTACAATCATACTTAGGTTTTTTTACCAATAGACTCCTATATTGATCTCTGACATATTTCAAATATGTACCCGCCTTCAAGGTGATATCTTGTTTGTTGAATGAATCACCAAATATGCTGACCAAATGGTTAATAAGTTTTTCTTTCAATTTTTTTTCCAGGGAATTCCACTATGTGCTAATGGTGGGCCCAAAAATATCTAAGGACTTGTAATGCAAGGTCTTGTAAAAAATATTGTTTCCTGCAAAAAGATATGATAATTAGTTTAAAATAATTTGAAAGATGAAAGTTTCAATATTTAAATAATAGGAATTACCTAAGATATTAATAACTACCTAGGACTTGTGTTGTCTTAAAGGGAACCAAGTTTTCATCCATAAAAATTTTCACCAACACTATTCCCATGCTTTGGTGTTGCTTCAGGATATAAGTGCATAGACTCTTCTTCATGAGATTCACAATCTACTACACCATCAAGTGCACCATGGTATGGCATGAACGGAGGGGGCGTCTCATGGGCCCTAGGAGCTACATTCATCTGATACACACAACGAGAGGAAAATATCCTCTAAGGTATTGGCTCATGCGAGGGTGTTGTGGGGTTTGTGCACCACTGCTACTAGCAACATCCCCATGACCAAGATCTTGCATCAGTTCCAAATATTTCTGTAGAAAGAAATCGTTTTTAGTTTAACTCAGATAAACATATGAAAAAAAAATCATAAATTAATATATGTCATAAATAATATATTTTTAAAATGACACTTATCTCATATTGATATATAGTCTTTGCTAACTCTCTCATCCTTGTTGTAATCTCCTTTGTAGGCTTCCAACTAGCCAATTGAAGGAGTTCTTTGTTTGTATTTCGCAAGCTATTTATAAATGTTTCAATTGGGTTGAGAGAATCATATATTTCATCACCTTGATCATCGTTCTTTGGTGTGCTAATTTGGATCAACAAATAAACAAGTTAATTAAATGATTATCAACAATAATTCATATGAAAATCAATGCTTTACCTGCTATGAGCTGGTTGGTTCCTTCTCATGATCACCCTACCACATGTCAAGTTTTTTCATGTCTCTGGGGTACCAGATACCATTTTCAAGATTCAATAGAGGTATGTATTTCAAGCTACAATACAAATGGCCACTCAAATATCTCATAAAGGGAGATTGCATACACGTTGCAAATCAATGAGTATACCTTATACATTTCCAATAGAAAGAAAGCATGTGAAACTCAAATTTTAGAGAAGATGAGGAGGTAAGATATACAACTATGAAAATATGTTTGAATACACATAACCTTAATAAAATGTTGTTCATTAAGAAAATAACTGGAAAATCACACATACATAACAATTAATTAATTTAGGAAAGATCTAGGATTTATATAGTTCCATATGTTCTAGAATTCATACTGAATATACATTTGGAAGATGATTCACATAGATGAGAGGTGGATTGAAACCACCAAACACAAGAATCACAAGGTTATCAAATATGAGTTCAAGAAAAGTGTTATCACATAAACTTGTCAAAGCCTTAGGGGTTTGTGTTTTCTACCTAAGTCTGTATTTTGCTTGTCTCTCTTCCTTTTGCAGACCTGATCATAAGGTTTTTCTTTCGACTTATGGTTTTCGTCTTTTCCTACTCGAGAGGTGTCAACCCTACGCCTTTTTGTTTTATCTAAAGTCGAGCGCTTCTCTCTTTACCTCTGCCATTGATCCTCTACTTTCCTGAGCCTTCAACCAGTCATCCAAGAAATTGTTCACATGTCACAGTCATGAGCACCAAGCGCAACACTTGAAGCAGTCTGATATAAAGAAAATCAAGCGAGCAAGCATGATCAACTTTCAGCGATGGAGATCCATCTGGCATATCGGATCGACGGCCATCGAGTAATCGAGATCATACAGTTGCACCAAGTTTAGCATCAAGGAGAGGTATGAAGTCACAAAATGATCGGATCTGTTCATTTCAAAAGGAAATGTGGTGCACGATTAACATAAATCACAATTTCGCAAGTCAGAGCAGTCAAAAAGCAGAGTCTTCAGAACTCGCAAAATGCGAAATCGCGAAACGATCACAGTCGTTGATCAACGGAGAGATTTGGACCGTTGGATCAGATTTTCGTGATTTCACGAGTCAGGGAAGTAGGAGGGAGAGTCTTAAAGACTTGCGACATGCAAAGTCCCGAAATGATATGGGTCGTCCTTTTAGAAGTGACACGTGTCATCCGATCCATGGATCGCGCTTTCGCGACTTGGATATTTCAGCATGGAGCACGACGTGAACTCGCGAAACACGAAATCACGACGCGCCTGAGAGTAAGGCCCATGATCACAGCCTAGGTTCATATAGAAAGTGGGACCAAAATAATAATAAGCACCCATCCAAGTAGCAGGTGTCCAAAGTGTTCGAAGAAATGATCACATCCGTCGTTTTTAAAATAAACTCAATCATGGACCCCGATGGGCCATTTCGCAATTTTGAGCATCGGAGTATTGGAGATAAAGGGGAGTAGAAAATATTGAAATGAGAAATCCAAAGATTTCATGTGGATAAGCATGAGGTCATAGCCCGTGTTCATGTGGGTAAAGGGAATGGAGCCACGCGAAATATTTAAGTGCCTGAGTTGGTCACAGAGAAGGTTCGTCGTGGCCTCGGGATGCCAGAATTGCCTCAAAGGAATTATGAGCTCACCTAGAACAGTCATGGGTTTTAGGCCTCGTCCTAATCCCAATGAAAGTAGTTAATGAAAATGGGTAAGGTGGTTGAAACCTCGTTTCACCACATAAATGGAAAGCATGGAAAATCTGGCGGTGGAGGGAATATTGTCAGTCGAAAGTTCCCTGACATGGATTTTCTTGTGAAGCCCATACCAATCTAATCTTACGTCTGAAAAAATAATACAAGTGTAGTGTGACAAAATAATATGCAGACACCAATCCTTGAATGCCATGACCATAACGTGCCTCTGAAGGGAGCAAGTTTCTTTGAGTATAAATACTCCGTTTTAATATTTTGTGAGGGTCGATGGTTGAGCTAAGCTCCCGCATTGTTAAGTTTTAATGAAGCCTCTGGTTCTATGGTTATGAGTTTCCTTTTGAGACTTGTTTTTTAATGACAGTCATATTTCCTATCATCTCTTTTTCTTCTGATATTGAAGACTCAGGCATGGGTGATCCAGTCGAGTTGTTGTGATTGTATTGTAATGTATGTTTGATTGCAATATTGTTATGATGTTTTCGGTTTCCTGAAGTTTTGGGTTCAAGACGATCTTGTATTCAGATCTTTTCATCCTTAGGTTGTTGTATGACCCGATGCCCATAGTAGACCTCTACATTTCCTCACCCGTTCTTTCCCCTACTCACTCTTTACTACAACTTACTGATTGAATTTAGATCAAGACCTCATCTGCTTATCCATGCCAGCCCAGTTGTTTTGAGTTAAAACGCTATAATCCTGAGGTTGCATCCATTAGACCACCCTTAAATTTATTGATTGTGACATAAAACTGATGCGTACTGGGCTTACCTCTACCACAATCTGGAGGTGACTTCTAGTGCTAACATTTATGGCATCGTTTCCTGGGACGATTTGAATATTTTCCCTAGGATTGAATGACAAAGTCTAGTGATTCTGAAGGTGCATCAGAACTCAGTACATTGAAGATTGCAACTATGCACCTAGTGACTCCACTGTTACAAATCTATTGTTCCAGTTGTGGCTTCCAAAGGCAGACACATGAGGTATACTCCATATCTACCTTTAGCAACACCTGAAGTTGACCTAGAGAAAATTATCAGAAGAAAACAAACCCTTCAGGACCATACTTTTTCTAGTGAACCGGGTATTTCTGATGATTTTCACTATCCTCCTATAGTAGCTCTAGTAGTTGTTTCTCATTTTCCTATTGCATCACCTATTGGAGCTTCTAGAAGTTTAAATTTTGGGAGTTTTCCTGTTGATTTCCCCTCTCCCAGTTTCACTACTCCCCCTCCAATTACAATTGCTACTTTGATAAAGAGGGAAATATTTTTTCCCTCAAGCCGTGTGGCTTTTTCTCCAGATCCTCGGTTGTTTCCCTTTGTTACCAAAAGCACGCCTCCAATCTCCCCTTTCCGAAATCCATCTCCTCCTGGTTCTCCTTCAATTCACATCCAAATGGAAGTTGCTAATCCTCCTAGGAACATGATGGATGAGATATTAGCTGCTACATATGCCCTCTGGTCTTAACTCATCCTATGAATGTTCTCCTAGACACATAATACCTTAAGTATATGCCCCATTTCACAGGGCAGGGAAACTCTGCGACAAAAGAACACCTTTCATCCTTTTATAGATTCATAGATATTCACGCCATCGAGAATGAAGATGTGTGGATGATATTTTTTATACAGAGTCTTGATGGTGATTCTAGGGATTGTTTTAAGGACTTACCTCCTGGATCTATTGATGGGATTGATGCTCTAGATGATGCATTCTTAAGGAATTGGGGGGATAAAAAATATCTCCTTTATTATATTACATAATTTGGGGAACTTAAGAGAGAGGCAGGGGAATCTGTTTCAGAATTCTCGAAGAGATTTAATAAAATGTATAAAAGAATTCTAGCAGAAGTTAAGCCTACAAAAATCTCTGCCAAAATGACTTATGCTAATGCTTTCAGCCCTGACTTTTTCTTCCTGTTGAGAGAAAACGATACCTCCTTGGCTCATATGCAAGACGCAACCCTTGAAGTAGAATCCAATATATTGGCAGATGACAAACTTAGGGGTAAATCTGATAGAGACAGGGGAAAGGGTAGGTCTAAAATCCTAACTTCTAGTTCCTCTGCTACTCCCCCTCAAATAGATGAAATAGCCAAGCTGCTAAAATCTCTTTCTACTAGAATGGAAAAAATCGAATTAGAAGGAAAGAAAAACTACAGAAATCCCCAAAATGTTGATAACAGAGGTAGCTATAGGAGGCCTAATAATAACCCTTAGATTATTCAAAGAGACTAAAGGAACAAAGATAGAGATGATCAGAAAATCCAGACCCCTCTCCAAAATAATATTGTTATTGATGAAGAAGAAGGGGATGAAGACCTTGATCCCGAAATCCACTATCCTGGGGACACCTCCTCTTTTCCTCACTTATCTCAATTTGCATACGAGGAATATCTCATGGATAGTCAACTGAATGAGTTAAGAAAAGGGGAAATGGCCAATGACATCCCCAACAGATATAACCTCAGGTCCAAGAATAAAGAAGGAAAACTTAATTTTCTTGAGCAGCCTACTTGAGCCTCCCTCCTATTTTAATTTTGAGCATGAGGTTCAGAATATTAGGATCCCTATACCCCTTTCAGAGCTGGTCAAGCATGAAGATTTAAAAAGTATCCTCTCTAAGATGATGATGCTTGAAGCCACAATTCATTCCACAGATTCAGTCAATTTGCAATACAAAAATCCAGCTTCCATATTAGGACCTTTGGTAGAAGATAGAGATGATTCCTCTCCCCCCTTATACACTTCATTAAATATCCATGATAAGGTGTTGCATAATTTATTAATGGATTCTGGAGCATACCACAATCTTATGCCTAATATTGTCATGAAAGAACTCGGGTTGGAAGTTACAAAATCTTACCATGACCTGTATTCTTTCAATTCCAGGAAGGTGAAGTGTCTTGGTGTTGTCAAAGACTTGGTCATGTCCATGTTCCAGCTGTCGATGAAGAGTGTAGTGATGGATATCATAGTGGTTGATGTTCCCCCTAAGTTCAAAATGCTCCTATATAGATCTTGGATAAAGAGACTGGGGGGAACCTTGCAGATGGACCTCTCATACACCACCATTCCTGTGTTTTGGGGGGAGCATAGAAGACTTTGCAGGGAAGTTCATCTGGCATATATTATTAGTGATGAAGAAAACCCCACCAATCATCCTATATTTTCACTTGAAAATGATTTGGGGTCTAGTTTGTTACAACTCACGGATGCTCCTGAAGCTCCTCTTGAAATCAGAAAGCAACTTGTTCCTTTTCATGAAATACCTCCTCCAACTTCCTCCATGTGGAAGATGTTCTTAGACGGAGCCTCTTCTAAAGAAGGGGTTGGTGTTGGAGTGGTTTTTGTGTCACCTTTTTCAAGAGACTATACCTTTGTCCTACAAACTATAATTTGAAGATACCAACAATGTGGCAAAGTATGAGGCTCTTGTTTTAGGTTTAAGAGCTGCGAAAGACATGGGGATTGAAGAGCTAGCAGTATTTGGAGATGTTGAACTAATTGTTCATTAGGTAAAAAATGTTTATCAAGCCAAGCACCATAGGCTTAAGACTTATAGAAATGAGTTGTGGGACCTAATTGACAATTTCTTCTTAGCTTTCAACATTTCATTTATTCCAAGAGAGGAAAACATAATGGTTGATTCTTTGGTTGTTTCAGCAAGCAATTTTAGAATCCCTTTGCCACCCAAGATCGGGTATGATGTTGAGGTAAGATATAGACCCTCTATACCTGAAAATATCAAGCATTGGAAGGTGTTTGAGGATAATCTTGAGATCAAAAAATTTCTTGAGTCTATTGATGAGTTCTCAACATTACACATTGACGAGGATCATGATTCTGAAGGTGAACCTCCTGCTAATGTATCTTTAAATAAAATTGTTAATCACCATATCGTTCAGCTGCCTAGTAACCACATTCCAAAGCGGATAGTTCCTTTAGAAATATTTTTCCATGGGAAGGATGTGGCAGTAAGGTTTAAAGGCCCAACTAAGAATGTTGATATATCCAAGTGCAATATTGGCATAGAGGAGGATCCAAAGTTGGTCAAGTTGTCAAGTAGCCCGTCAAGGGAGTAGAGAGCTGAGTATGCTGAGCTATTAAAGGAATTTGCTGATGTGTTTGCATGGACCTATCAAGACCTCATAAAATATGACACCAGTGTCATTGAGCACAAGATCCCACTGAAGGAGGAAGTTAAACCTTTTAGATAGAAATTAAGACAAATAAATCCTATGTTGCTTCCTATTATGGAAAGGGAGGTAAAAAAGTTGTTGGATGCCCAAATCATTGTCCCTTTAAGATATTCTAAATGGTTGGCCAACTTGGTTCCAGTAAGGAAAAAGAATGGAGAAATAAGACCGTGTGTCAATTTCAGAAGCATGAACAGGAGCTCAAAGAAGGATAATTACCTGCTGCCAAAGATGGAACATATATTGCAGAGGGTAACATGTGAATTCATGATTTCCATGATTGATGGTTTTTCTGGATACAATCAAATCTCTGTTCTACCTGAAGATAGAGAAAATACGGCCTTCACCACCCCTTGGGGCACATTTATGTATGCCAAAACTACCTTTGGACTAATGAATGCATGAGCAACTTTTCAATGAGCCATGAACATCGCCTTCATTGGAGAAAAGGATAAATTTTTGGTCATCTATCTAGATGACATAACAATCTTCTCCAAATCTGATAAAGAACATTGTCAACATCTGACAAGGGTCTTCTCGAAATGCAAACAGTTTGGTCTCTCCCTAAATCCCAAGAAGTCTTTATTTTCCATGCAGGAAGGAAAATTGTTGGGATAGATTGTATCAGTTGAGGGGGTCAGGATTGATTCAAGCAGAGTAGAATATATTAAAGCCTTATCACTCCCCAGATCCAAGAAAGAAGTTCAATCCTTTCTGGGAAAAATCAACTTTCTGAGAATGTTTGTCTCAAATTTTGTTGAATTGGTGAAGCATATCACAACCATGCTCAGGAAGGGGAACGAAGTAAAAGGGACTGCTGAATCCAGAAAATCCTTCAACCAAATCAAGAAGGTACCGATTGAAGCCCCTGTGTTTATTTGTCCTGATTATTCCAAGGATTTTCTGATTTTTTCCTTTGCTTCATTTGATACGATGGTCGTTGTTTTACTACATAAGAATGATTCAAGGCTAGAGTAGCCTATTTATTTTTTCGGCAGAGCACTTAGAGACGTAGAAGTTATATATGACATCATGGAGAATCAGGACTATGCCTTGGTGAAATCCCTCAAGGATTTCAGAGTCTATGTCCTACATTCAAAGATCATTTCATATGTTCCTTCAGCTGCTATGAAGGACATCCTCATTCAGCCTGACATAGATGGGAGGAGGAGCAAGTGGATTGCCAGAATCTTTGAATTTGACCTGGAAATAAAACCCACCAAGCTAGTTAAAGGCCAAGGTTTAGCCAAGTTGTTGGATGGTTCTAATTGTAGAGATTTGGAGGTTAATTTCATCAATGCTCGCTCAGAAAATCAGTAGGCTGAAGTGTCTGATAAGAGCACTCAAGACAGCCCCCCATTGGCAGAATGCACTTGGTACAAAGACATTATATTTTTTCTGTAGGAATTGTGACCTCCAGATGGTATGGGAAAACGCAAGGCAAGATCTCTTAAACTCAAAGCAATTAAATATTGCCTTCTTAAGCAGGATTTGTATTGGAAAGACCCTCTGGGGATGCTTATGTTTAATTTTCATGATAACCTATGTGGGGGACATCACTTCTGGAGAACCACGAACCAAAAAATTCTCAAGGATCAATATTTTTGGCCTACTCTGTTCACTGATGTCTGTGCGAAAATTAGGGCTTGTATTAAATGTCAAAAATCTGCTGGGAAACATCATCTCAAGTCTCTGCCTTTGAATCCTGTAGTAGCTTATGGATCCTTTAAGCAGTGGGGCCTAGAATTTATTGGGGAGATTCATCCTCCTTCAAGTGGTCAACACAGGTGGATCTTAACTGCAACAGATTATTTCACCAAGTGGATAGAAGCTATCCCCACAAGGAGTGCCTCTCATAGAGTAATCATTGGTTTTCTTGAAGATATTATGGAAATATTTGGTTGTCCAAAAAGGATTGTCACTGATAATGTTGCATCCTTCAAGGCTGATCCATTAATCCAGTTTTGTGAGCAGTTTGGAATTTCATTGATTCACTCAACTCCTTACTACCCCCAAGGAAATGGATTGGCAAAATCCTCTAACAAGGGCCTTATAAATATTATCAAAAGATTCCTAGAGGACAACAAGAAAGCATGGGATTCAAAGCTCAAATTTTCTCTATGGGCTGATAGAGTGACAAAAACGAGGTCCCTAGGCATCTCTCCTTTCCAATTGGTATATGGGACTGAAGAAGTTTTCCCTTCTCAGCTTTCCCTGCATGTGGCGAAAGTTTTCCAAGACTTCCAGGGAGAACCTAACGATATGATCATAAGAATTCATCAGCTAGTAGAAATCCAGCAGACTAGAGAGCAGGTGATGGACAGAGCGCATGCCGGTAAAAAGAAAATCAAGAAGTCCTTTGACAGGAAAAGCAGTAAGGAAGATTTCCAGCTGGGGGATATAGTGCTCAAATGGGATGCACCCAGACAGGACAAGGGAAAGCATGGTAAATTTGAAGCCCTTTGGATTGGAACCTTCAAAATTTCTGAGACACTTTCAAATAATACTTACAAGTTGCAAAATTTGGAGGGTGATGAAGTTTTTAATGGCCCATTAAATGGGCACTTCCTAATTTTTTTTTTGTTTAAATCTACACTGGGCATCCCACCATTGTAAATATAGTTCTTGTTTTATTTTTTATTTTTTTTTTAATAGGAGACTCTATAGCCCAAAGCTAAGGCACTGGAACTACTTGTTCTTGACAGATCGCAGGGAGCATGCCATCCCCTGTGGAGCCAAATGTTATCACATAAACTTGTCAAAGCCTTAGGGGTTTGTGTTTTCTACCTAAGTCTATATTTTTCTTGTCTCTCTTCCTTTTGTAGACCTGATCATAAGGTTTTTATTTTGGCTTATAGTTTTCTTCTTTGCATACCTGAGAGTTGTCAACCCTAAGCCTTTTTGTTTTCTCTAAAGTCGAGCGCTTCTCTCCTTACCTTTGTCATTGATCCTCTACTTTCCTGAGCCTTCAACTGGTCATCCAAGAAATTGTTCACAGGCCACAATCGTAAGCACCAAGCGCAACACTTGAAGTAGTTTGATATAAAAGAAAATCAATCAAGCGAGCATGATCAACTTTCGACAGTGGAGATCCATCTGGCATATCGGATCGACGACCATCGGGTAATCAAGATCATATAGTTGCACCAATTTTAGCATCTAGGAGAGGTCTGAAGTCGCGAAATGATTGGATCCGTTCATTCTGGAAGGAAACATGGTGCACAATTAACATAAATCATGATTTCGTGAGTCATACCAGTCAAAGAGCATAGTCTTAGAACTCGCAAAATGTGAAATCATGAAAATATCGCAGCAGTTGATCAAAGGAGAGATCTGGACCGTTAGATCATCTTTTTCCAATTTTGCGAGTCGGGGAAGTAGGAGGGCGAGTCTTGAAGAATCACGACATGTGAAGTCCTGAAATGATCAGGGCCATCCTTTTCAGAGGGACACATGTCATCCGATCTAGGGATCGTGCTTTTGCGACCCGGAGATTTCATCATGGAGCATGACGTGAACTCGCGAAACCCGAAATCATGATGCACATGAGAGTAAAGCCCACGATCACAGCCCAAGGTCATATAGAAAGTGGGGCCAAAAAAATAATAAGTGCCCATCCAAGCAGCGGGTGGCCAAAGCTTTTGAAGAAATGATTGCAGCCGTCAGTTTTACAGTAAACCCGGTCATGGATCCCGATGGGTTGTTTCACGATTTAGAGCATCGGAGTATTGGATATCAAGGGGAGTAGAAACTCCCGAAATGAAAAATATTGATATTTCATGTGGATAAGAGTGAGGTCACAGCCCGTGGTCATGTGGGGCAAGGGAATGGAGCTGCGTAAAAGATTGAATCACCTGAGTTGGTCACAGAGAAGGATTGGCATGGCCTCAAGATGCAATAATTGCCTCAAAGGAATTATGAGCTCGCCTGGAATAGTCATGGGTGTCAGGCCTCATCCTAATCACAATGAAAGTAGTTAATGAAAATGGGGAAGGTATTTGAAACCTCATTTCACCACATAAATGGAAAGCATGGAAAATCTGGTTGTGGAGGGTAGACTGCCAACTGAAAGTTCCTTGTCATGGATTTTCTTGTGAAGCCCATACCGATCTGATCTTGCGTTTGACAAAAGAATGCAAGTGTAGCCTGATAGAAGAATATGAAGACACCAAGCCTTGAACTCCATGACCATAGTGTGCCTCTGAAGGGAGCAAGTTTCTTTGAGTATAAATACTCAGTTTTAATATTTTGTGAGGGTCGATGGTTGAGCTAAGCTCCCGCATTGTAAAGTTTTAATGAAGCCTTTGGTTCTCTGGTTATGAGTTTCCTTTTGAGACTTCTTGTTTAATGATAGTCAGCTTTCCTATCATCTCTTTTGCTTATGATAATGAAGACTCGGGCATGGGAGATTCAGTCTAGTTGTTGTGGATGTATTGTAATGTATGTTTGATTTTAATATTGTTATGACATTTTTAGTTTCCTGAAGTTTTGGGTTCAAGAAGATCTTGTATTCGAAGCTTTTCCTCCTTAGGTTGTTGGAAGACCTGATGTCCATAGAATACCTCTACATTTCCTCACCCATTCTCCCCCCTACTCACCCTTTACTACAACTTACTTACTGAAGTTAGATCAAGACCTCATCTGCTTATCCATGCCAGCCCAATTTTTCTGAGTTAAAGTGCTATAATATCGAGACTGCGTCCATTAGACCACCCTTAAATTTATTCATTATGACATAAAATTGATGGGTATTGGGCTTACCTCTGCCGCAATCTGGAGGTGACTTCTAGTGCTAACACAAAGGATACACTAAGACTGCTCATTGGAAAGTTGGGAGGACAATTTGAATTCATCCCTTTCTGTGTTGATCTGGCCCGAATGGACAATGCCCTTTATGGTTCAAATGTAATTGGCATAAAACTATTGGAATTTGGTAGATTCTAACTTCTATAATGCATCAATGGATAAATGCAGACCTACAATTAGAAACCAATTTTTCTTTCTATGTCATAATTTCATTGACACTGAAGTTTATATGATTACATAAGATTATAAAATATTAGAAACTACATAAATGTACATTAACAAACAATGCCAATTTGAAGGTGAGCTTGGTCTTTTCTAGTATTTAGACACCTCTAAGATTTATGGAAAGCATGATTCTCATATTTCCTTTGAAACTAATTCCTTTCTTTGTTATAATTTGACATTTTTCGGCCTAGATTATACCTTTGAAAGGAACCCTAGATGAATGGTTACAGAGGTTTTGAATTAGGGGAGGTTTCAAATGAGATAGATTTTGGATTTTCCTTAATCTTCAAAAATTCTCTAGTACAATCCATATTGATTATCTATGATTCCTTTGTAAAGGGTTAGAAAAACATTACATATTTGGGAGACATTGTTGGTCTGGGGTCTCCTTTGTCGCTCGAGCTAGGGCCTCCTTTGTCACTCCTATGTCTCATTGCCGATATTTTGTCACTCTTTGTCTCACTATGTATCTTGTTTTATCTCTTACAGTTGGGGTTGGTCCGTGTCTGTTATAATGATTTGATGTCTGTGTCTTGCTCTTATTCAGAGGGTTTTTTTTTTGTTTTCTTTGGTTTTGCAATTTTTTGCAAGTTTTGCATTTTTGTAGGTTTTATAAAATATGTATTATTAAAACGTCATACAATATAACAAATATATTATACAATTTAGATTATATAATATAAATTTTACTATATAACAAATATATAATACAGTTTATAATAAAGTTTTATATATAATACAATTTATATTAAATTTGTATATATAATACGATTTATATTAAGATTCTTGGGGTTATAGGGTTTATGGGTAAAGGGTTAGGTGTTAAAAATTATGGGGGTTAATTAGGTGTAAGGGGTAAATGGACTTAGGAATTACCAAGGTTAGGGATTAGGTGTTATAGATATAAGTGGTTAGGCTAATATGGTTTTGTAGGTTAGTGAGTTGGGCATGATATAAACGGTTGTATTAATATGATGTAAAGTGGTTATAGGGATTAGGGATGTCATCATCGATGAGGATGATGAGAATGAAGACTAAGACAATGATGTTGACAATGAAAATGATGATGACGATGATGATGACGATGATAATGATGATGATGATGACAATGATCATGACGATGATGATGATAATGACGAAGACGAGAATAATGAATATGAGGAGGATCATGATGAAAATGTTGATTATGGTGATGAAAATGACAATGAAAACTATAATGATGATGATGATGACAATGGATGACGATGATAATGGAAATGACTCATCAATGATGATGAAAATATTGACAATGGTGATGAGGATGATAACAATGATCATGATGAGAATGATGATAATGATGGAAATGATGATGAAACTGACAATGAAAATGATCATGCTGATGATAATGATCATGATGATGATAGTGACAATGCAGGAAGAAAATGATGATGGCATTGATGATCTTGATGATGACAATGAAAATGATGATGGCATGACAATGACAATGATAATGATGATGATGATGACAATATTGATCATGATGACGATGAAGATGGTAATGATGACACTGGAAGATGATGATGAATATGGCAATGTTGATGATCATGATGATGATAATGGCAATGATGATGATCACAATGAAAATAATGACGATGATGACAATAATGATGAATATGATCACAATGATGATAATGACAATGGAAGAAAATAATGATGGAATTGATGATATTGATTATATTGATGATGACAATGACAATGAAAATGACGATGATGATGATGATGATGAAAATGATGACAATGATGATGAAAATATTGATTACGATAATGCTGACAATGCCACATCAAATTACATTCAATAATTTCTAAAACCAATATCATTAAATGAATAATATGAATACCTTAATGAGCTCCTCTTGGTTTCGAGAATAATTTGTTCTATACTAAACAGGGAAACCACATGAAGGTGGAAGCTCATTTGGTTGCTCCCCCCTTTTCATAACTCTCAATTCCCCATACATGATAATGCATATTAATTTAAACAAAATATGTACAACTAATAATTTATAATACAACTAAATTTTATCCTAAAAATATTTACAATCACTTGTTTAATTTATGTTTCTTATTGTCATAAAATTCTTCAGTAAATCATTAGATGTACATTGGTATTCATCCCATTCAACTGTTGGACCCTATTTTTCCCATGCTCCATGACTATGCATCACCTTCACCATTGTACTACTTCTAGTAGTATGACGTACCAGTGGACGTTGTTTCACTATAGAGGCATCCACTATAAAATTTGAAAGAATTAGAAGGATGTGGTTATAAGTTATTATTATTCATATAAGACACATTATTTGATTAATACAAATATAATGACTATTTTTTTACCTGGAGGAGTAGTAGACATGACCATTTTTGGTTGATGTTGTAGGGTTAATGTCGATGATGATGATTATCATGACAATGCCAATGTAAATGATGATGATGATGACCATGATGACGATGAAGATGATTATGAAAATGGAATATGATGATGATGTAAATGATGATAACGATGACAATGACAATGATATGATGACGCTAACAATGAGGATGACGAAGATTATGACAATGGAAGATGATGATGATGGAAATGAAGATGATGATGACAATGAAAATGATGCAATGAATCTAAAAATGAGGATGACAATGATTATGACAATGTAATACGATGATGATGGCAATGATGATGATGATGATGACAATAAAAATGATGTGATGACGCTAACAATGAGGATGACAATGATGAAAATGATGATGATCTTGATGTCAATGATGAAGATGTCGATTATATCATTATGGTGACGTTGATGATAAAGATATCTTTGATATTATTCTTCACCCAACTCTACATATGTATCATTAGGTTCAGAATTGATGTTGAAAAGATTGGATATATCAACATCATAATCAATGTCATTTTAAATCATAATATTATCGTCAATAACATCATCGAGAACATAATTGTCATCTACATCTTCCTGAACCTTTTCGACTTCTTCATTTGACATTAGATATATCTCATGCTCCTTTGCAACTTCTTATTTGTCAATATCATATTCTTCCGGTAAATTATACTTTACAGGACTTCCTCTTGCATAATATCTAATAACGTACATCCAACCTTCTTTACCTAAAACCTCTAAATAAAATACAAGCTCACATTTGCTTGGAAGAACATAAGTTTTTGTACTGGGCTCAAATGTGATTATATTAACCATGGTAAATCCATTGGCATGCCCAATAATATCTCTTTCGGTATCACGTTCATTCATCCATAACTTGCACCATTTGACATCGAATATAAATAAGTTGAAGGAATTAAAGTCACACTGAATTATATCATTCAAATACCCATAGTATATATTTTTGGATATTGTTGGATGCATGTCACTTCTAGAGGAAACATTAGTGACCTGAAAGATTGCATTTATCCCATTATCAGAGGGTTTTTTTTTTTCATCCAACTTTTTTATGCAAAATTTATGCCCATTGCACCACATAGCCTTGTAGTGCTTCAACTGCAATATGTCCAGCACGTAAAAAATGTGTTGTTAATGAAAACACATATTTAGACATAGTAAAAATTTATAAAAGAAACACACCATGACCTAGATTAATAAAATGGAAAATAACTAAAACATGATGAGGGTGAATTATATATATGTTTTCCTGTTTATCTTTTAAACCACATGCTAAATTGATTTCCCTATAAGTAAGATTGGTATCTTGATTATGATGATATTCTCTAAGCAATGTAGCCACCCCTTCCCATGATAACCTACCATTACATTGTATATTATATTGATCTATCCATAACTTCATCCAATCAAGATTGTTTACGATGAATAAATGTAGTGCATCCCACTCTTGACCAACTGTATGACAAAAACAAAAAATTACTAACAATAATAAAGATTAATAGTTGATGGAAGAAGAAAATTTAAATAAGTACAATATAGATAAAAATTAATAATGCAAAGTATTATATTAGATCTTAGCTACCATATAATAATTACCTTCCACTTTCCTCATTCTACCTTTCCCTACCAAGATCTCCCCTTCAAAAAAATTTATGGAGTTGACATCCCAAATGTGAGGCACCTTCATTCCTGCTACTAATTTAGGAAGATACTGACTAATATACAACAATTATTGATATACCATATATCCCTCCACCATATAACCCTCAGGAAGTGCTCTTTGTCTAACGAAATCTTTCAATGACTTCAAGTGCCTCTCCACCATCCACATTGACATTGTGTGTATAGGTCCAGACATTTCAATCTCCTCAAATTGGTGTATGAGGTAGTGTTCTTAAGCATTGAAAAATGCTAGAGGTAGATACTTATGCATTTCACACACTGGATGAGGAATTTCTCTCCTATAATATTTTATATCTTCTTTATGGATTTATTCATATGACAACCACCTACACATGGTTATACAAGATATTCATAGGTTTCAACAAAAAAGTATATACATTAATTCAAGTAAAATAGTACATGATGACAAGTTTTGCAACAAGCATTTTGTGTACCTCATGTATTTTCCAAGATCATATATAACTTGTTTTACGTTGTTGTCAAAGTTGTCAGGGAGAGATAGATGTAGAACATACTGTAATTAAAAAAAAAGGAATCATTATTTTTTTGAAAAGAAAAAAAATACTAAAAAGAAGTGTTACCAAAAGAAAAGTCTACCAAAATAATTACCTTAGTGAAGTTATACCAGTCATGAGTTTTTACCCCACCAAAGTCACCTTTCTTCGTTAAGATATTTTTTATGCTTGAAGATAATCCCATGGGAAGTTTAATTTTCAGAATCACCTCTTTTACAACATTTCTTTCCTACTCTATAAATTACCATGGAAGATAATTTCGGTCTCCGACATTTCTATTTGAGTAAATCAAATCGTGCATTGCCTGATGTTATGAGGAAAATATATCTATGGCTAGGGGTAAACCACAACAAACAAAAATGACTACATAAATCAACTCTAATCTCAGGTATTCTATATAACCAAATATGCTAGAAAGACAAGATAAAAGGCCTACCTCATCCAGACGTTCAATGAAGTCCATTGTTGAGCACTTGACTCAAAGCAATACACTTGCAACCTGTCCTCAAAAACCAATAAACACAAGCATATGGTGATAATATATAATGTTATCACATTCAATAGCATAATCCATCAAAATTCATAACAAATACGCCCATGGAATAACAATTCAAATATTGCAAGATATTAATTGGATGAGAAAAGAGTATTTCTACTAAAATGTAATCAGCAGAAGTGAATGGATTACAAACTTTTGTTTCAGCACAGATCGAAACTGAGAAACTAAGTTCCTTCCAGCTGGACCTCTACCACTTCAATCCTCCACCAAAGCCAAGCTCATATAAGAGAGACAATGAGGTTCTTAATCAAGTAGGGAAGAGCTTGGGGGATGAACAATGTGTTTAGACTTAAAAGGGAAAAGGGATGCATACTCAATATGAAGTGAATAATTTCTCCAGAGTAACTTTTCTCTCAAAGTTGAATTCCTCTCCTCTTTTTCATAGCTTGGATTTGGCCCATTTATAGCCTTCAAGTGGAACTGAAGGGCCAAGTCATAACGTTTCCACTATATGGAAGGTCAAGGATCATGGATCTCGTGACATGACATGGAAACTTGACACCATTTTTAAATTTTGGGCACAAAACTCGATGTATGCGAGTTGTAGTGGTGCAACCAGTGTATATGCATGGTGTAAAATAGGTAGGACGCATATATGTGGAAAAATAATGTTTTTAGCTCTAGGATTTTCAAAAAGGGACTTCAAGTCTGCATAAGGAAATGGAAAAAGGCCCTCTGTGCAAGTTTTCATAGGGTGAGGAAAATATTTCTATAACAAATTCCCCCTAATGTTTGAGGTTAGAGGAGTATCTGCAATGGCCGAAATACATTATAAGACCCAAAAGTGGAGTAATGGGGACCTAACTGGAAGAACTAGTTGCTCATGAGAATATTACAATCTGTACTGACTTTGCATACATGGCTACCAATTTGAATTACATTGTAGATCCATGTGAAAATATACCAAACAATTGTCCATGTTCATGAATAGGCAATACAAAGGTGGTTATATGTCATAGGTTGTCATAGTCATGAACAAGGCCCAGTAAAAATAGTCTCAAAATCAATCTGAATATATTTGTATACAATGGGGTACAATCTAATCTCCCATGATCACTGAAGTCACATAGGTACTGGTCCATTGAAAGGTAGAAACAACCCAGGAAAGCTGTGAATATGAACTAATGTCTTTAATTCTTCTACACAATCCTCCAAAGGTGCAAGTCTACATCGTGTGAATAAAGGAGTTGAGGTCGAACACAATGAGACTTCATTTGATTACCGTTCATTAAGGTATACCATTAACAAACATGAGAAAACCTACCAATAATGAAAGTAGGTATCAAGGCACTGAGTACATTCTTACAAGTGTGAACAAAGGTGTTGGGGTCAAACACTTGAAGAATCCATCGATCGGGATACATTGATGTATTCCCAATTATCGATGACGAGAGAACCTTCTAGTAATGACTCCAAGCCTCTAGGTACTCATAGGACTCTAGGTATCATCTCCAGAATAGATGAGTTGAATTCGATGGAAGGAGAGGAATCTCTCATCATTCAGCACGAGGTACAAAGAAGGAGCTTGATGATCTGGAGGAAATCAGATGAAGAAAATGTTCATGAACCAATGACCTTGTGTGTCTTTCGCGTGTGCTAGATGCAAGAGGTACACAAAAAATACCCTCTGAATAGAAGTCAATAAGGAAATCTCCTGACAAAGGAGAGGGAACAACCAATAGGGATAATGGAATCCAAGACATTGCACGAATCCTAATGTGTGAATATATTTCTTGTTGTAGAACACAAGGGAAACCACCCAGTCAACAACCAATGATGAAATGTCAAATGTTGGGTTCAAGGTTACCTACCAATGAGGAAAGTAGGAACAGGGTGCACAATAGGACTACAACTTCATGTGATTCTCAGAAACACTGAGGGTATGGCCGACATGCAAAGTCAAGAGTTTTCAGCAATGGCCAACACATGTTGATAGAAATCCTTTGAACAAGAGCATGAGACATATGGAATACTCTAGCAGCATAGACTCAATGATGAAACATTTGAGATGAAAGAGGCATAAATCAAACTCTCCATAGGTACTAGAAGAGTAACAAGTCGAGGGAGTAAAATCTCTGTAACGAGCTCAACTTCCTAAGGTCATGCTAAGCCCAAAATTTTGATGACAAGTGGACTCAAAAATTTTGTGCTCTATTCAAAGGTGACACAACTGCTTCCAATATAAGATAATATTCCCTTCCGGCCCATATTTTTTGTTTTTTCATAGTCAAATGAATGCTATGATACAGAGGAGGAAACAAGTGTCGCAAGTAAGAAAACTAGTTCTAGCAGTGGAACATACCTATGCTCAATGCAAGGAGGTGCATGCGGGAGATGGACACTCGGGGGACTGTTTCCTCCTGGGTATAGGGTGTCAAGCTACAAAATATATAAACAAGGCTCTTCTTGGATGATGATGAACATTGCTGAGGTGAGAGGCTTATAACTCAAAAGAGAGAACCGAAATAGGCTCAATACTGCAAGCAAGAGCATGAGATGTAATTACAACTTAACGCCAAAAAATGTTCATTTTCATAATATTAGTCTACTTGGTTTGAAAAAGGGATAAACGTTCACCAAATAGACATCCTTTCAAATCCAATTTACGAGTGTGAAAGATACAAGTTCACTCAAAAATCTTTTTTATTTTTGAAGTGAGTCGGAAAATATCTTAAATCAAACTTGTTTGGGAGTCCTATAGGTATAGGTCAGCATGTTTATGTGTAATAAATGTGGTTCAACATAAATTCATGTATTAGCTATAAGGGACTCTTGGTCCTATGGAAAAATGTCTCTCCATGGTCACCAAATGGAGTAGAGGATCTAACTAGGGTACCCATGTTTGGTAATTCTCTACCATTCGATAACGACACTTATAGTTGCAAATGGAAGGTTTTGTGTCACTATAAAATGAGTTCGTACCTAAGGCATATGAGTGACAGTAATAGGACGATGCAAGTGTGCATAATGGATTGGATACCTATCCTATATGTTGTGTAACGAAAACACCTATCCAAAGTTGTGAATGAGCAACATGGCATTGAAAAGCACAAGAATCCTTGGATAAAAATACAAAAACCAACTCCATCCATTGTTTTATTAGTCCATTAGGCCAAAATATTGGATGAAACTATGCAAAGTGGGTAAAAGTTTTCTATAAATAGTAAAAAAAACCAATTTTACTATACCATTTGTATTTTTTACCCAAATAGTGGATTTTGGACCAACTTGCCTCTGAACTTCAACTGGTGATTGTGGGAGCTACAAGCGATGGAATCGACGACCGTCTGGACCAGGTAATTCATATTTCTCTCCTCTTTATTTTCAATGGATTAAAGTTTGTAATTAGGTTTTATTTTTTAAGTTATTTAGGGTGCAATTTGAAAGCTTAGGTGTACGTGGGCTACAATTTATCGGATCACGTAAAGGCATGCTTATACATGGATGTTTTAAAAACAACCAGTGTATAAGAAACCCTATGCATGACTGTGTACACTAAATATCACATATATGTCTGTGGATAATGGTTTTTAAAGGTTGCTAACTCAAAAAAGGATTTGACTCTTGCAGGATGATGCTAGAGTGGAGAGAAAGAGAGCATGAGGAGGTGGATGTCGCATTCGAGAGAGATATTGGGGCCCAAATGGCCTTAAAAAATGTGGGTTATATAATTTTTGGGTTGTCAAAGGTATGAGGGATCAAGTGAGATTCCTACAGTTGCTTATGAACTATTGGGATCCGGATAGTGAGAGCTTCAACCTTGATAGACAACCATTAAGGATTGAAGTTGAGGACATCTATTTCTTGACGGTATTGTCACGTCGGGGTGAGGTGGTAAACCTCAAATACTGGGGAGTTGGGAGTGGCATGAAAATTGAGGAATACATAGACACTCATTGCATTGTAGGGACTGAGAATGTAAGGATCCAACTCCAAATCAGAGCGATAAACAATCTAAGTCTCAAGATTGTTGTCCTAGTTTTGACACATATCAAAGGATTGGCCTCATTGCACTAGGCATCGAAGCCACTTATGTTTTACTTAGTGGAGTGCTTGTGACCCACTGTGTATGACTGGTGCACCTCACTATTGTCCAACATGAAGAGCCAGCTGACAGAAAGTAACCTGGGTAGTAAGAGGAACTTCGAGTTCGCTTCTATCCTTTTTAGTTTTTTCTTCGAGTGAGTTCCAGGATTGGGACCTAGAGTTGATATTATTCCATGTGGACCTCACGATCCAACCATGGAATGGTGGACCGAGGTGATGAGGAGGAAGGGGGGTGGTAGGGTGCCAACACCCTACAATGATGACTTTTTCTTTTGGTGGAGTCAGCAGGTGATAGCTCTAGATGACCACCCTTATGCAAAGCTTGACTTTAGAGGATATCCTGACATGCCATTACCACCAGGTTCCACCTACAGAGACATAGGTATGTCAAAGTTTTTAAAATATTTCATTTTTTTATATTTTTGTATAGGAAAGAAAAAATATTTTTGGATGATGTTAAGTACTTAATTAAACATGTATGTAACACAGACGTAGGTCCACGAAATCTGGATGGACTTCCACAACATCATCGGAGGCATCAGGAAGATGAGGCAATAGGAGGGGATGCAGATAGAGTGATTCAAAACATGCAGGGAAGCTTTTCTCGTTTGACACAGAGGATTCCCATGATTCAGGTGGAGGATATGTCAGAGGCTTTGCAACGACATGTGGTAGGTGTGCCCCATTCTTGGCTATGACTCTTTTGATGTCTCACAAACGTCATATTTTTTTATCATGACACTCATCCGGTGCCACAGGCGTAGATGTCATGACTATTCTATGATCATATATATATGTATATTGAGGGTGTCAACCCCAATTTTGTACTATAACATCATATTTTTTGAAATATATATAAAAACATGGTTCTTTGGCTTAACTTATGTTACAATGTGTACATTGATGAAAATGTTTTAGTTTCTTTATTTATGTGACAAATGCCAATCTAAAACAAAATAAGCATATGCATCGGATACATAATTAGAACTTTTGGTATGTGATGATAGGTAATAAAATCAAACTGTCGATCCAAAATTCATACCCGTAGGAATCGTCAGAGTAGAGTAGGGTCACACACATGGTAATTTTCATTCAACAGACATACTACTAACTAGGAGTCCAAGTGAAATTCTAATGAGAAAATACCATGTGAAATGGAATCGCGCAAAAGTTCTATAACGACGCTATATTCAGCCACATTATTCATGGATGGCCCTAGGCATACGCTAGTAGACCCTCGGGTGAGTAAAAAACCCAAGCAGTGGAAGCCAAGTTCCATGTATGATGCTGGCCCCGTCTGCGAATCCTAGGTAGACCGAAGACTCCATTGACGTCTGCCAACCAAGGGAAAACTTGATAATAATGATGAAGATAAAAATAAAAGGAAAATATGTATACACTAAATTACATTAGTATACAAAGAGCTACGCCCAATCTTGGGGCTCAAGCATAATATCTTTTCAAATAGAGCCCATTCCTGGGCTCAACCAACATTTTCCCTTCATAATATTCTAATTCATAGGCTCCTTTTTCTAACACACATCACATGATATAAGGACCGTGCCACATGGGTTTGAACTTGCCTGCCCCCAGTGGTTCTTTGTCTTGATCATATAGAAGGACCAAGTCACCCTCAGTGTATAGTCGAGGACAAATAGACTTATTGTATTAGACCTTGACACATCTTTTATTTTCTTCAATAGTTGTAGAGGCATATCGACGCTACTCATCTAGACTCTCTAGGTGTACGAGGCATTGTTTGAGATCGAAAGTGTCAGGTAGGAGAGAAACTGCCAATCTAAGAGAAGGGATATCTCACTCAATAGGTAATATCGACTCTACATCATGTACTAACTGAAAAGGATAAAAACCTGTGGAAGTATTGATCGAGGTTCGGTATGCCCAAAGTGTTGGATAAAGCATGATATGTCAGTCAGATTTTCTCAAGCTGACAGTTTTATGAAAAATGGTATTGAGAGACTTTTTCACGGCCTCTACTTGTCCATTTTCCTGGGGGTAGTAAGGGGAAGAATGACCATGCTTAAACCCCAATTTAGATTCTATTTCTTCCATCATTTCATTATGAAAATGACTGTCATGATCAGTGACAATATCACTTGGGATTCCAAACCAGGCTATAATTTGATTGAATACGAAGAAGGAGACATTATTCCCATCGTATTTAATTGTAGGAATGGCCTCAACTCACTTATTAAAGTATTCTGCAGCCAAAATAATGTGTTGATTCCCCCCAGTCGAAGTTGGGTTGCAATCCACAAAGTCCACCCCCCACTTAGTGAAGGGGTCAATGATAATGATTGGATGGAGAGGGGTTGGATTTGAGAGCATTTTTCGATTGAACACCTAGAAATGGTGACACTTCATAACCTCTTTGACGCAATCTTTAAAAATAGATGTCCAAAAATAACCAGCTCGCAAAATTTTCTAGGTTGTCGCAAGCCCGAATAGATGACCACCATAAGCCCCACTGTGGAATTCATTTAGAAAAGACTCGGATTCTTCGTCAGTTAAAAAATGATGCAAGATATTGTCTACTCTTCGATGATACAGAGTGTCACTGACGATAAGATAGTTCTTAGCTTGGTATCATATACATCGTCGGTCATCTCACAAGAGATGTTGAGGGAACTTCAAAGTTTGAATATAGAGAATAATATCTCCATACCAGGGGTCTGATGATGAGACAAGTAAAATGTGTTCATACGCAAATGAATCAACATGAATAACATCCTCATCTAATCGAGGGAACTCGAATATTAATTCTGCAAAAACTAGTGATTTTTTGGACTTCGCAGAAGCAAAATCGAGATCAAACTCTTGTAGAATGAAAATCCATTTATTGTACTTTCCCCCTATGATACACCTTGTAAGGACGTATTGAAATGGATTGACATAAAAAACCACAGTAGTTTTGCAGAGAAATATATAATGTCGTAATCGTTGGACTGCGTGAACGACAACCAAATCTAGCTTTTCAACATGAGAATATTTGAGCTTGGGGCCGACTAAATTTTGACTAAGATAGTAAATGACGCTCATGAAGCTCATCATCCTCCTGAACCAACACCATATCAATAATATCTTTGGACGCAACGACATAAAGCAAGTAATCCCTATTGTAGTCTAGAGACTTCAACAGAGGCGTCGATACCAAGGATTTATTCAAAGCATCAAAGGATTCTTGGGCTCGCTCATCCCATATAAAAGGAGTGTCCTTATTTAAGAGACACATGAAACCCTTAGTAATATTGGCATAGTTCACTATAAACTGTCGTAAAAAGTTATCTTTCCCCTGTAAACCTTGAATTTTGCGAATAGTGGGTGGGGGAGGCAATCGAAGTATTGCCTCAACTTTTAATGGATCTATAATGATCTAAGTATGAGAGAATAAAAATCATAGAAGACGACCTGACCTAACAAAAAATATGCATTTATGATGGTTCAACTGGATACGATAATGGCTACATCTTTTAAAGACTAGTTGAAGGTGCTTAGGGTGATCCACTCTCTTACGGGAGTGAGCAGCAAGATCGTCGAGATAGGCTTCAACTATATGCTTGAGATCATGAAATGTGAAGGTCATAGCACGTTGGAAGGTTCCTACGACATTTTTAAGGCCAAAAGTCATCTTCTGGTATGCGAAAGTACCCCAAGGGAAAATAAATTTTGTCTTATGTTGGTCCTCGGGTTTAATCTAAATTTGGTTATACCCTCAAAATCCATCCATGAAAGAAAAAACTTCGCTTCCCGCACACTCGTCGAGAATATGATCGATGAAGGGTGTTAGGAAGTTGTCTTTAGGACATGCTTTATTCAGGTCACGAAAATCCATGCATACACGGATGGTTCCTTGCTTTTTATTCATAGGAACGGGATTGGATACCCATTTAGTCAAGGGAACCAGGTAGATAAATCCAACATTAAGTAGTGTTTCTACCTCTACCTTAATAGAAGGGTCCTTCCTAGGATTGATAGCTCTAAGACGTTGTTGAACAGGCTTAGCATCCGGGTAAGTTTTAATCTCATGTTTGACAATTCAAGGGTCGATTCCTAGAATCTCTTCATATGACCAACCAAAGACATCTCATAATTCCTTGAAGAGTTCAGTGTAGATCAGAATTTATTTTGGCGAACAGTCTGCACCGATGTATACATTTTCAATCTTTCCAGGGATATGATAGATATTGATCATGACGGTAGGGGAGATACTTTCCATGTTTCCTTCATCATAAATGTCATGTGTATCAAGTGGAACTACATCGTGACCGACTATATTGCTCAAAGTAGATCTAAAATCATCTTGCTTGATTCTGGAAAGATCTAGGAGGAATTAACAGTGATGATGCATATCATCCCAAGGTGTTTCAGAACCATTCATGGCCTAAATCATAGCTTCATCCATAGGAAATGTATCATTGAGGAAGTCATGTGAACAAGATGATGAAGTGGTCCACATGGGCTCCATAACAAGATCCTCCTCGTCCTCCTGCGAGGTAATAGGATCTGGATCAGTGGAAGAGTCAAGAATAGCTTGATACACAATTTTTTTCTACTGATAGTGGCATGGAAATTCTAGAATGTAACTGACCTTCAAAAGATGTCATCGAGGAAGGTAGGGTCCAAGGATCATTAAAATAGGAAGTGTTGAAAGGAATGGACCTCTCTGATGAAACGGGCCTACTGGACATGGTGTATATATGGTGAACTGGTGCTATGAATTCAAAGGTACCCATAAGGGATGAATACATTCCAACATCGATATTCTCAGTTGTAAGCTGAGAATTGTTGATCATGGGGTTTGATGGTCCAACATATGCATTGGGGATAGAGTATGCAAAGGAAAACTAGTCGATCATCACGATATTCCCATCATGAGGAAAACAAAGAGTACAAAAGATAGACGATACAATTGTAGTCATAGCGTAAGTCCAATTGTGTCCTAGTAACAAGTTATAGTCGAGGGGTGCATCAACCACCTTGAAATCCACCTCTACAATATTCCCACTTAAATGGACCAAAAAGGTAGGAATAATACTGTGAGGGTGGAAGGAACAACTGTCAAAAGAAGTCAATAGGGTCAGAGACTGAGAAAGGGTCAGAGAGACAAGGGCTTTCCAACATACCAGGGACATCACACATGTTGTAGTGCCTTCATCGACAACAATACACTTGATGGTATACTTCGAGTAACCCACATGGATTTGGAATGCCACATGGTAAGGCAAGCAAGGATTCACATATGTGACGTTAAACTTGATAACCTTTGAGCCACAAGGATCTAGAGCTCCTAGTGAAGATACTAAGGAATTCCTCTGTGAAGGACACATCTGGAGTACCTCCATAGCCGAAATCGCACAACGGGATTGACCCAGGTCCTCAACAATAGAGTAATTTTGGGTGACTCTATCATTAGGATTGTCGATAGAGCGCTTGAGTACTCCTTTAGGAATACAAGGTGGGGGCTCTATTTTTTTGATCTATAAGGGCATCTCCGGAGGAGGGGGAGACTCTAGACCATGTACAGTCTATGGATAACTGTAATCATGAGACCAAGTGGCTACATTAACCTCATATTTAACCATATTGATGAATAAATGGTCAATGTCTTACATCGGTGGGTTTTGAATCCCACTCGCCACATTTCCAGCATTCCAAGAGCTTAAGGCCATGTGTTGGTTATGTGGGAAAGGATTAGTCATCACAGCGGGCGGTAGAGATAAAAGCCTCGTGGCTTCTGAAAGTTTGGGGCATAAATGGGTAAGGTGATCATCTGTACAAAGATTATAGGGAAACCTCACCTTATACCTTTCTTTCTCTCCCTCAGCAACATTATTATTCAACTTCTCATTATTACCATTGTCCTTGGGTTTATTATTATTCTTTCCACCCTTACGATTATTATTACATCCTTTCTTTTTATTCCCTCCTGGTTGTTGGTTACCATTCGGGCTAGTCAGCGATTTCACATGGTACTCAAGCGCTCTAGGATGGTAATTCTAGTAAGCACCATGGGCCTGTCCGAGATTGTAAGACCCTCCTCCGGACTGATTCATGAGGGGTTGTTTGGGAACCATTCCAGTTGGAATGTTCTGATGAGGGTTGTAAAAACTTCCCCCAGGCGGAGTGGCTCCAGGTTGGGGGTCACCTAAGGTATGAAAAGTACCTCCTCTGGGTGTGAATCTGGAGAATAAAGGTGGATTCGTCATGCCAAATATGTTGGTTGGAATCAGTACAAAGGAGGTGGGTGTAAAGGATGAACCATAAGCAGTAGCTTGTCCGCCAGGTTGGTTACTCCATCCAGAAGCAATAGGATTAGACCTGGGGTTAAAAGGAGGAAACCCTCAAATGGTAGGGGTCATTTGCAGGACATGAGTATGACCAAATGCGAATGGATTATGTGGAGGAGATGTGCCCCCAAATCCAATCCTAGTATTCATACCAACCACTAGGATGGAGGTTGAAAATTGTTATGTGAAATTTGGCATACCATTAGGAAAAGGACTAGAGGCCATAGGGATGGACTGAAAATTATATCCCGGTGAGTGACAAAGAGACCCAAAAGGGTTCATGGCTATAGGTTGAGTATTCACTATAGGATGGGTATAGGTGATGATAGGAACCTTCTACACTACAACCATTGTGGTTGAAGGTGTCGAAGGGGTATCGTTAACTATAGTAGGTATGGGAGTCAAAGGACTCCCAGTATATTTTTGACTCGATTCAATGCTCATCATTGTATTATCACAAGTATGATAAGTGGAGGTGTGTGTACCACTTTTGATAACTTTACGCCTTTTAGAAGGCAAAGACTCAAAATGCGGTGGTAATTGTAACAAGCGGCAATACCTGCAAGGAAGATTGTCTATCTCCATGATGACTCAAGACTCAAAATATAAAACAAATCCTAAGGCCAACTAGTAATCAAATAGCACACAAAAATAAAATCAAAAGGCCAATATGCACACAAACAGGATAAAGTGGCTGAATGGGGCCTCCCTCCCTAAAGTAGGTATACCTCTCCCAAGAGGGGCCTGAGACTCCCTGCTAAAGATCAGAGGTATTATAATCAATTATAAGGGCCCTCGTGGGCTTAACAACTAGTCATTCAGATCCCCCCGGAGAGGTAATCCTCCATAAAGGATGTGTGTTGTCCAATCCTTATCTGACCCAGGGTACCTGCAGAATAACCCTTGTAAGAAACCTATGTGGTACCTAAGTCAAGAAACTAAGAAACCACTATATAATCAATGCATAGGTGAAAATTCATAAGTAAGGTCCACCGTATGGGTAGGGTAACAAATCCCAAAACCTCAAAAGCACCACCTCTCACATAGGTAAAGTTACTAACGAGATCCCCATATACGAGTAGATCCCCATAAATATATCTGACGCTAAGAATCTATCGGGGGGATATCCCTTCAACCAACCTCATGCGACCTCATGCTTAACTCTGGTGTAAGCGGGTCCTCCTGATATTACCAATTATACAATGGATTTCTCTACTCCCTTAGTCAGACACATATGTTGATTTAATAGCCTTGGAGAACTTTACTCACAAAATCCTATTCGAAGGCTCTAAATCCTAATCTAGTTTGTGCACCCTAGAAAATAAAATCATTACGAATCAATTTTAAATTATAGTGTTACTTTTAGTGGCCTTTGTTACTCAAAAAGGTGTGGTCGTGAAACTAATGATTTTATGACTCAGCAAGTAAAATAAATGAATATGAATACAATGCAAAGTCCTAACTTCAATTCCCAATAAATGATATGTTTTTCAAAGTGCAATTCTCAATTTAGTTCTGCAATTCCAAATAAGATGCAATCTTTCTTTACATGTACTAAGATCAATGATAAGGACTCAAAAGATCAAATGCTAATAATGTAAAATGCCTAATATTTTTTTATTTTCAATATAAAAGAATGAAAATGAAAGGACTAAACAACAACTTGATATAACAACTCTACTATATGTAAACAAAGATAAACCAAGTAGGATATCAAGGAGAAAACACCCAGCCCAAGATGCAAGGACAATCAAATGAAAAAGATGATGAGAAAGGCACCACCCAAAAATTCAACCAAAGAAGGGTTTACTATCATTCCACAGACACTTAACAGTCATAACAGAGACCCAAGAAGACTCAACAACCATCAAAACTTTCCCAACAACCAAGCAACAAAGGGTGGTGTACGCGACCGTTCAAGGGAAAAGTGTGTATATACAACTCTTGCAGGAGGACAACATGTGTATGTACGCGACTGTTAGGTAAAAACCCATGTATATGTGTTAAAACACAACCAGGTTAAGGAGAAGGCTAAGAAACTCAAACTCAGAATGAACAAAGGCTGTCAAGAAATCAGTCGACAAGAAACTCAATATAAATGAGAGAAATCTAAGGAGAAAAACACTCCAAACCCTGAAAAAGAAGATTATATCCCCAATATGGTCGTCAATTCTGTTACGAGGAAAATCTCTTTATGGCTAGGGGTAAACCACAACAGACGAAAATGATTGTAGAAATGAACTCTAATATCAGGTATGCTATATAAAAAAATATGCTAGAAAGACAAGATAAAAGTGCTACCTCGTCCAAACATTCAATGAAGTCCATCGTTGAGCACTTGACTAAAAAAAATACACCTGCAACTTGTCCTCAATAGCCAAGAAACACAAGCATATGGTGATAATATATAATGTTAGCACATTCAATAGCATAATCCATCAATATTCATAAAAAATATGCCCATGGAATAACAATTCAAATATTTGCAAGATATTAATTGGATGAGAAAAAAGTATTTCTATTAAAATGTAATCAACAGAAGTGAATGAATTACAAACTTCTGTGTCGGCATGGTTCGGAACCGATAAACTAAGTTCCTTCTAGATGTGCCTCCAACACTTCAATCCTCCACCAAAGGCAAGCTCATATAAGACAAAAAATGAGATTCTCAATCAAGTAGGGAAGAGCTTGGGGGTTGAACAATGTGTTCAGACTTAAAAGGACAAATGGATATAGACTCAATATGAAGTGGATAATTTCTCCAGAGTAAATTTGATCTCAAAGTTGAATGTCTCTCCTGGTTTCCATAGCTTGGATTTGGACCATTTATAGCCTTCAAGTGGAACTGAAGGGTCGATTCAGAATGTTTCGAGTATATGGAAGGTCAAGGATCATGGATCTTGTGACGTGACATGGAAACCCGACACAATTTTTTAATTTTGGGCACAAAACCTGATGTACGTGAGTTGTAGTGGTGCAACCCGTGTATACGTATGTTGTACAATAGGTAGGGCACGTATATGTGGAAAAATATTTTTTTTAGCTCTGGGATTTGCAAAAAGGGACTTCAAGTTTGCATAGGGAAATGGAAAAAGGCCCTATGTGCAAGTTTTATATCTTCGTTATGGATTTATTTAGATGACAACCACCTACACATGATTATACAATAAAATCATAGGTTTCAACAAAAATTTATATACATTAATTCAAGTCAAATAGTACATGACGACAAGTTCTGCAACAAACATTTTGCTTACCTCATTTATTTTCCAAGATCATATCTAACTTGTTTTATGTTGTTGTCAAAGCTGTAAGGGAGAGATAGAGGTAGAACATATTGTAATTAAAAAAAAGAAATCATTATTTTTTTGAAAAGAAAAAAAAATACTAAAAAGAAGTGTTACCTAAATAAAAATCTACCAAAATAATTACCTTAGTGAAGGTATACTAGTCATGACTTTTTACCCCACCAAAGTCACCTTTCTTTGTTAAGATATTCTTTATGTTTGAAGAGAATCCCATGGGAATTTTAATTTTCTAAATCACCTCTTTTAGAACATTTGTTTACTACTCTGTAAATTACCATGGAAGATGATTTCGGTCTTTGACATTTCTATTTGAATCAATCAAATCATGCATTGCATGATTGGGTTCCTGAATGTCACTACAAATTTTGACAATTTTGTCTTTGTCATTCCTTCCATCTAATATTCTCCACAAAGTTTCGGTTACATTATTACCAATATGAATTGTATCAAACAAATGAATTATTTGTAGGTGTTCATATTAGGGAAACATACTGAATTGTATGGGGTAAGTTTTCATTCCTTGTGTAAGTTTGCCATCAATGCCTTGACGACCTTTATGAAACATAAATGAATTAATTATAAAAAAATAATTTTTATATACTACAAACATAATTCAATACAAATAAAAATTGTAAAACATTTTGTGGGATACATAATCAAATTTCTTACCTTGATGTTTTCTATTATATGCCAACTTCCATAGGTGAGATGTCATTCTTTGTGTTTTTATTGCAGTCACTTATTTCCCATTGAAAATATGTTTTTCGGTAGTTCAATAACTATGGTTATTAGGGAGGAAGTTCATATACTCATCAAACACCTCCTTTCCTAAAATTATTGAACGGTGAGATTTCATCATAGGACCACAAAGTAGACATGCAAATTTACCCTTTGTTTGAAGACCTGGAAGATATGGATTAATGTGACAGATAATATTAGTTATATAACAAGGAATTAATATTAGAATCATGCATAATATTTTCATAAAATTATATTCTATTAAAGTGCAGTAGTGTGACATTACATACCAAAAAAATGTATTAGCCCTAGGGCATCATGATTTGTCCATGTAAGTTTTCCACGAAATTGAAATTGTTTTTTCCCTATTGGCCTAGAGACATTGTACATAGTGATGCTATCCCATAAATTTTGTAGCTCGTTGATAAGAGGTTCAATATATACATTCATATATTTCACTTGGTACTTACCTAATTGGTTGAAAGTACACGTAATTAATACCTTGTCTATGTATAAGAAATAATTCATTAATAATGAATAAGACAAATGAAATGGTGTTACATTCAATAAAATATTGTAAACAAATACCTGGAACAATCATTTCCAACATTGTGTGCTCCCTCTTTATTAACATCCAATGAGGAATGTTATTGTTTATAACAAAAATAGTCCACACTGAGTAAAAATACCTGAGCTCACCAAATGGATTGACACCATCAGTTGCCAATGGAAGCCTAACATTATGAGGTTCTTCTTTAAAAATCATCCACCTTTCTTTGATGTCCCTAAATGCAAAGGCATATGCAGGAATTCGAAGAAAACCATCTTCAATTATGTGTTGTGAATGGTAATCCATAAACTGTGCTATGCTTCCACACCTGAACAATCACGCAAATATGGGATTATCATAATATGACAAAGAACCTTGTGAGACACCTTTTTTGTTACTTGATCGGTGCAATATCTATTGATTTGACATTGCGCGAATTTAGTTTCCGATGCATATTTTCCATAATATATAATATGATCATTATGACATGCATGAATATCCTGATACTCCATTCCAATATCTTTCATAATGACATATAACTCTTAGTATGTGCGAGGTAAATTATTTGACGGTGGTAAGACAAATTCACCTAACAATCCATAGCATAAAAAATAACTAGTTAATGTAAATAATAGTAATCATAAATATCACATCCTTAATATATTACACATTAATTGACACTAAAAAAAGAGAAAAAATAATTTTGACCTTTACATAGATGTGACAAAATATATCGTTATGTACCTTAAGATCTATGTGAGAGAAGTTCTTGACAAAACATTCAATACCTTCAAGTTCACAAAAAACATTATAGATGAGAGAAAAAATTCTACTGAACCTTCATAAAGGGGTTTTTGTGTCTTGTCAAGCAAAGTTATATCATGAATATCATCAAATTCGTCATCCTCATCGAGAGGAGCAAAGATGTCCTAGATCAATCTATTTGTCGCATCATCTGGCTCGATAATATCATTGGTGTCATCTTATAATTCCATAGAATTAACTTGATCATGATGATCTTCAGTATCCATATGGCCATCTTCCTCAACTTGTTCAATAATATTTCTACTACTACTATTCACTGCATATTTCTCCAAGGACAGGCACCTAGGAGTATTTTTCTTTGTAATTACAAACATTAATCAATAAAATTAGTGTATATAAAAAATATTGAAATGAAAGAAAAATTTATAAATACAGTCAATACAAAGAGTAAAATATATAATAATATTGAATAACTTACCATGGGACGATATAAGAACCCCCCTTCAATGTGCCCATATCTCCAACAGTGTTTCTTAATTGTATTAAATACAAGTCTTCTTCTGTTAAAGCCCCTACATTTATTGCAAGGGAATTCAAATTTCACATTACCCTTTTCCTCCAATGCTACCTTTAACCTATCAATATTCCTTTCATTTTCTTCATGATTCATAATTTTTTTATTATTATTTTGCTCCATTGGGATTTCCTATTACAACAAAAAATACTAAAGATGCAATATAAGTATAATATACAAATATTTTCTTATAGTACAAATGTCATTGAATATTGACCCCATTTGTATGTCTATATTTAATTAATCCATTGTCGTCATTGATTTACTAAATTTTAATAAGAGTACTAGTCAAAATTTACTCAAAAGATCAAAATTAACCATATAAATATATACATTTTTACCACATAAGATTCAAATCTTCACTATAAGAAAGTAAGAAAATCATTAAACAATTATAAAAGAGAACTAGGCCAATATAAGCAATTGAGTAGACATGTTCATACCTATTTCCTAGAGAAATTAAACTTATATCCCCACAAAAAATGGGCCCTAAGCTAGGTTATGTCATGAGTATTTAAAATGATACAAAGAGATATCAAAGATTTCTAATTTAACGTTCAGAGTACGTCCAAAATTCAAGCTATATAAATCTAGAATTGATGTGAAATAAGGTGCAGGTCATAGAAAAGAGACTATTACATGCGTTGAATAATGACCAGACAATTAATATTTTATAGATGTCAAACCTACAACAAAATTGTTGAAATCTCTAACTTCCATCAAGCTTCCGACAATAGTTGACCACATGTCAAAGATGACTAATTCAATGACCATTAAGCACTTTCAAACAACTATTTGTTTTTTTTAAAGACCCGCAAACATCGTCGGTATATCGACACACGTTCAAACTTCCAATGATTGTTGACCATGTAAAACCTAACTAAGTCAAAGTGCAACATCGTTGGTGTATAGATGAACTTTTTCATTTTAGTCGATATATGGACCAATGTTTGCATTGGCATTGATATAGAGACTTTTGTTTGAACTATCATCTATAGATCGATGAAATATAAAACTAGCGTCGTTTTATCGATGATCATACCTTGGTGATAAGGACTTCAAATTTTGTTGAAATATGGGATCCATAACATTGTAAGAACCCCATACGATGAATTGTGTCACAAGTACGACAAACGTCCGGGAGCACAAAAACAAATGATTGAAATTATAGTAATTTGCAACGATATGATTAATTTAACTCATATTGTCATAATATTTTACCGAATTTTTACCCCATATGTACTAGTTAGAATGATTCAATCCTCCCCAACACCAGTGAAAAACTTTTATCACATGATTTGTACTTGTGCAAATCCCACCACAATATCCCCAAATCTTTCATAACTATGGAAGAAACTAGCACTATCACCTAAGTATGATCTTACCTCATTTTAGTGATGGAGGAGGTCCACCACAAGGGAGGCTTTCCTGGTGACCTCAAGGGATCAAATAGAAAGCAATATCCAAACCTACCACCCCCTATCACGGTCGCCTGTCAGTTAGGTCCAAGTCTAGGAAAGAAAGAGGTTTTAAGGTGATTGTTGTACCTTCCCGGAACAAGAACCGTTTGCAACATATATTTGATAATTACCAAGATAAAGCATGCAACAATGAGCTCTTTAGACAATAGACAAGTGAAATTGCATTGGCTATTGCAAATTACAGTATTAAACAACTTTATGACAACAATAAATTATTTACAACAACAACAAGAAATAATGTTCAAAAACACCACAATTGATCATGAAAAGTAAGCATTAAACCAATACATTATCATCCAATTTCTAGAGCTAGTTTCTGAACAAGTTAAGCCACTTATAACTAGGTGCATGCAACAAATTAAGACAATTTTAAGTGGCTATAGAAAATTTTTGTAAAATCAACAATAAATAGTTGACTCTTTCTAGAGTTAGGGTTAGTAGAGTTAATAGGATTCTTGAGATATTTAGTGTAACATCCCGTTCTACTGAGCACACTTTTATTGACTTATTCTTTGAGGACACTTGCGTGAAAGTGATCCGGTTATGGTACATTATGATTTTGTTTTGATTATGGGTTATAAATGATGATGATGATGTATTGTGACTTATTGTTATTTTGATGTATATGTATTGGAAAATTCTATTGACAAGCTTTCCTGAGTGTGCAAGACACATGACAGGTCATGGATGCGGATGACATCAATGGGTTTCCTTGGACTACGGATTTACTGAGGGAGTGGATTGTATTTGATTAAGTATTTCATTTTACACACTTGTGGCATACGATTGATTACAATATGATTTATGTATATGGATTATTGAAACTATTTTTGCAAGTGGATGCAGGCTTGGTGATGCTTTCTAATCCGAATCACATAAGGAGTAAAGGAGACATGCACAAAAACCATACATTTAAGGGAGAGGTGTCACAACATTCCTGTCATAGACGACTAGCACTCTCGGTGTGGCCTAAATTGTAGGTGAATGATTACCTAGTTCGAGAGGTCCACGATGTCGTGAGGGCAGACTGAGACGGTTTCTCATGAAGATTTCTAAGGGGTGCGCAATAAGGCATTATCCTTATTCCTTATAAGCCTTTAGTCTCTCACAAGGTCGATCGAGTGGAGTGTTGACTCCAAAGGTAGAACAAACTTACAAAACCATTCAAATGAAAGTGGCACCCTTGGAGCACAGAGGTACATCTTGAAGGGCACGTCATGTAATTAAAACATGAGTCAATAAATCTAGGTGGCCTAGAAAACATTGAAATGTTTAGACCTTGCTAGAATAAAATAATTATTTAATCAATAAATTATAAATCTAGAATCCTAACACGATTCTAAGCCTAATTCTAAGGCTAATACTAATTCTATGTTTAATTAAGGGACTAATTAAAAAAATTAAAATAATTGAGATAAAATCAAACTCTAGGAAATAGGTGAATAAAAATCTAAAGGTTAGATAAAACGCACATGTGTACATGAAATTAATAAATTGGAATTTAAAATAGAAGGATATAATACTATGAGAGAATATGTGTACACATAGAATAGTATCTATATTCAAACTACACTAAGTCTAACTAGAAGAAGACTCATAATCAAACTCTAACTAAGATCTAGTTAGGAGACACTCATTAAATGATAAATTAGGGAACTAAGGGACAACTAAGAGAGAAAATAGGAACACGTTGGGGAATGTGAGGGAAATTGGATTTTTAAATAAAATAAAAATGGTAATTACTTATGCAACTTGGGGACAGTGTGACAAGTTTGTGGGTGAATAATCATAATTAAATTAAATTAAAAAGTTAATTATTTGTGCATGAGGACATGTGTCAAGGGGGGAAATTCTATGAAAAAAAATGGTGTAGAAGGGAAAGGGAGATCTCACTTCTTCATGGTACTGTTATGCTGCCAAAATTCTGATTGACTATGTTTTTACTTGTGAGAGTTGGGATACCAAGCTTGTAGAAAGAGTGGAAGTTCTTCCTTGCGAGGCAAGCTTTGAACTATTGTTTCTAGTTTTTGTGCTTGGCCCTTTTGCAGCTTGGGGGGTAAGGGGGAAGAAGAATACCTCTATCATTGGTTGGGAGGTACCAGTGAAGTTCTTGGATTGGAAAGTCAAAGAAATTAGGATGATGTGCACCTTAGTGGAGAATATTCTCAACATCTCCAATTCCCAATGACAATATTTAATATAATTTCAACTAAATGTTTTTCTGTACATAATAAAATTTTAATGTGCTTGTTGAAGATGTATTTTATGTTTAAATCGAGAGTTGATGGCGACTATGGTTCCAATGATTAATTTAATATGATGTGTAATCATGTTGGAAATCCACGAAATGTATATTTTAGTTCTTTACATTTTGTCTATGGACAGATTTTATATAATAGGAAATTCTAATTATTCTTGGTCATATAGTAAAATTTCATAAACAAAATCAAGTACATGCTTCATAGTATCACTGAATGTATTCACTATTGAGTCTTTTCCTTATTCCCAAACTCTTATTTGTATATGATTAGAGATGTATTACCATCTACAGAGTCATAAATTAGTGTTAATAATTACCATGGAAAATACAATTTGTTTTAAATCAAAATATTTCATTGATTGAATTTCCAAATTTTAACAAACATTGTTTCATCTAGTAAATTTCAGAATTTTTTTTGTATCCCTTATTCAAAAGCTTAGAGCCTAAGGGGAATTCAAGAACTTGGAAGTGGAATGCATTGTTCTTGTTAAAAATGAAATCTATGTTTGGATCTCCTTTGTTAAAGGTCTTTCCTTCTCCCTAAAACTTGTATAATTCTCAGTCTAATTCAAATTAATTAAACCAGGTCGACAGTCACAAACCTAGTTCAGTTGATGTTTAAATGTTGTCTGCATAAATGTTAAACAGTTCAAGAAATGGGTTTCCATACTAGGAATAATTAAATACTCACCTTCACTCAGAGTATACATGGCAGGCTGTCACTTAGTCGTCCGTTCTGAACTGACTAATAGTTAATCATGTTGGAAACCGAATAATCAGAGTATCTCCTACCCTGAGGATTATTGAGATTTAGTTACAATATAATTGTATTCTTCACTCTTTCAAGACTGAAGTTTCTCCCTGGATACCAAAAGTTAGAGTGCATATCAGATATGCCTAATGGGTAGTCCATATTTGTCCTTCGACAAAGTTTTCTTTTGTTGTAGCTCTTACCTCAAGAACTCCCATATCTTTGATTCTTAAGACATTCTCTGTATTCAAATAATACTAACTCTTATTTGAGATATCCTCAGCGATTATAGTTTACCATCTTCTGGAAATTGATTGAATGGATTAAAAAATAATCCTATCGTCGTATATTCACTTGAAATTTAATTATTAGTAACTTAAGTGAGTTGGGTAATATATCATTTTTAGAGCTATTATTCTTTCCCTTATCGCATAAATATGAGTAAATTTATTTATGATAAATCTCTTCAACTTTGCTAAAAGTCCTTGTAACTTATTAAAGGAAGTAGAATAAAAAATTACATTAACGCTACCATCAATAGTGTTATCCTTTTCTTCTGAATTCTCAATGTGTTTTCCTCTTTTAATTTTGTTAACTTATCCTAGAAGAGAAAATTGATATGAAAAACCCAACAATCATTCATCAAAGAGACACCAGAGAAATTGTCTAAGTCCGATGCTCTCAGGAACATGTTCACTGTCAAGTGCTTTCTTAGCATATTCAACAAAGGCAAATATAACATAACCAAATCCATGAAAATGACAGTTGCATGATCCTGCATCACAATCACGTCCTCCAAATCTCCAAACTTGCCCATATAATCCTGTAAGCCTTATGTGCCAACACACCAAGGACTACCAAGCACCTAAGCTTTCAAAAGTGACAAACCCGATTCCACGATGTCCTTTTGATCTTCTGGCAGATCCACTGACCCTCTGCCATTGGATATGGATACGCTCGATCCACATATGGAGGATATGAAACCGACTCTACATATGGATTGACAATTGGAGAATCTGTTGGTGCCCTCGCTTTATCTAGTTGTGTACCCATTGGGCACTGCTTCATTTTTTCATGAAAGACCTTCAATGTATGTCACAATGTAAAACTTATAACAACCCTAGTAAAACTTTGAAAGATCAAATGCCTTCTTCTCATTTAAACGATTTACATTTGATACTTGCGACAACTATTAAATAGACTGGTCATAGTCGGTTTTCTTTGACAGCTAGAGATTCTATTAAACGTTTCCATGAAGACCTGGGTTTGACACTTCTTTTCTACATGTGAACTTTTATGCCACCTGCAAGAGGAATCAATCTATGTATGGGTTTATGTATGTTAAGGATTTTGATTAATATAGATGTATTAATCTTGGTGGCGCCCCCTCATAGGCTCTTCCTCCATGTGGCTTGTGTTTGATGCTTGGATGCTTGGATTGACTCTAATTTGATTATGTGTACTAACCCATATTTGAATATGGGTAGGTGTTGTTCGACCTCGATGCCCAATAAGATTAATTGAAGATTGGACAATATTTTTGCCAAACCTTTTGCCTAAATGAACATGGAGTCTGTAACAAAAACTTTTAAAGTAAAGAAACAAACAGACAAGATAAGCCACAATTTTACTCAAGTAACATAAGCAATCTAGTTATGGCCCGAAGACGAACATGGCGAAGAGTTCGAAGAATTTTGGGAAGTGATATAATGTTTTATGATGGCGCTACATGAATGTCGCTATTCTAGTAGTGTTCCTGTCATGACCAAAAGTCCAAATTTCAGTACTGTGAATTTGAGTACTAACACCTACCACCCCCTATCTTGGTCGCTTGTCAGTTAGGTCCAAGTCTAGGAAAGAAAGAGAGGTTGTAAGGTGATTGTTGTACCTTCCTGGAACACGAACCATTTGAAACATATATTTGATAGTTACCAAGATAAAGCATGCAACAATGAGCTCTTTAGACACTAGAAAAGTAAAATTGCATTGGTTGTTGCAAATTACAGTATTAAACAACTTCATGAAAACAATAAACTATTTTCAACAACAACAAGAAATAATGTTCAAAAACACCACAATTGATCATGAAAAGTAATCATTAAACCAATACATTATCATCCAATTTCTAGAGCTAGTTTTTGAACAAGTTAAGCCACTTATAACTAGGTGCATGCTACAAATTAAGACAATTTTAAGTGGCTGTAGCAAAATTTTGTAAAATCAACAATAAATAGTTGAATCTTTCTAGAGTTATGGTTAGTAGAGTTAATAGGATTCTTGAGATATTTAGTGTAACATCATGTTCTACTGAGCACACTTTTATTTACTTATTCTTTGAGGACACTTGCGTGCAAGTGATCCGGTTATGGTACATTATGATTTCGTTTTGATTATGGGTTAAATATGATGATGATGATGTATTATGACTTATTGTTATTTTGATGTATATGTATTGGCAAATGTTATTGACGGGTTTTCTTGAGTGTCAAGGACACATGACAGGTTATGGATGCTGATGGAATCAATGGGTTTCGTTGGACTACAGATTGAGTGAGGGAGTGGATTGTATTTGTTTAAGTATTTCATTTTATACACTTGTGGCATATGATTGACTACAATATAATTTATGTATATGGATTATTGACACTATTTTTGTCAGTGGATGTAGGCTTGATGATGCTTTCTAATCTGACTCACATAAGGAGTAAAGGGGCCATGCACAAAAACTAGACATTTAAGGGAGATGCGTGACAACATTCCTGACACATACTACAAGCACTCCCATTGTGGCCTGAATTGTAGGTTAACAATTACCTAGTTCGAGAGGTCCACGATATCGTGAGGGAGGACTGAGACAGATGCTCACGAAGATTTCTTAGGGGAGCACAATAAGGCATAATTTGTATTCCTTAGAATCCCTTAGTCTCTCACAAGGTCAACCGAGTGGAGTGTTGACTCCAAAGGTCGAACAAACTTCCAAAACCATTCAAATGTGAGTGGCACCCTTGGAGCACGAAGGTACGTCTTGAAGGGCACATCGCGTAATTAAAACATGAGTCAATAAATCTTGGTGGCCTAGAAAACATTGAAATGCTTAAATCTTGCTAGAATAAAATAATTATTTAATCAGTAAATTATAAATCTAGAATCATAACAAGAGTCAAAGCTTAATTCTAAGTTTAATTAAGGGACTAATTAAAAAATTAAATAAATTAAAAGAATTGAGACAAAATCAAACTTGAGGAAAAAGGTGAATAAAAATCTAAAGGTTGGATAAAATGCACAAATGTGCATGAAATTAATAATTTAGAATTTAAAATAGAAGGATGTAATAATATGAGAGAATATGTGTAGACATAGAATAGTATCTAGAGTCAAACTACACTAAGTCTAACTAGAGGAAGACTCATAATCAAACTCTCACTAAGATCTAGTTAGGAGAAACTCATTAAATGAGAAATTGGGGAACTAAGGGACAACTAAGAGCTAAAATAGGAACACCTTGAGGAATGTGAGGCAAATTGGATTTTTAAATAAAATAAAAATGGTAATTACTTATGCAACTTGGGGACAGTGTGACAAGTGTGTGGGTAAATAATCATAATTAAATTAAATTAAAAAGTTATTTATTTGTGCATGAGGACATGTGTGAAGGGGGGAAATTCTATAAAACAAATGGTGTAGAAGGGAAAGGGGGATCTCACTTCTTCATGGTACTGTTATGCTGTCGAAATTCTGATTGACTACGTTTTTACTTGTGAGAGTTGGGATACCAAGCTTGTAGAAAGAGTGGAAGCTCTTCCTTGCAAGGAAATCTTGGAGCTATTATTTCTGGTTTGTGTGCTTGGCCCTTTTGCGTATTTAGGGGATAAAGGAGAAGAAGAATACCCCTAGCATTGGTTGAGAGATACCAGTGAAGTTCTTGGATTAGAAAATGAAAGAAATGAGGACGATGTGCACCTTAGTGGAGAATATTCTCAACATCTCCAATTTCCGGTAACGATATTTAATATAATTTCTACTAAACGTTTTTCTTATACAAAATAAAATTTGAATGTGCTTATTGAAGATGTATATTATGTTTGAATCGAGAGTTGATGGCGAATGTAGTTCCAATGATTAATTTAATATGATGTGTAATCATGTTGGAAATCCACGCAATGTATATTTTAGTTCTTTACATTTTGTCTATGGACATATTTTATATACTAGGAAACTCTAATTATTCTTGGTCACACTTTAAAACTTTGTAAACAAAATCGACTACATGCTTCATAGTATCACTGGATGTATGCATTATTGAGTCTTTTCCTTATTCCTGAACTCTTATGTGTATATGATTAGAGATGTATTACAGTCTAGAGAGTCATAAATTAGTGTTAATAATTACCATGGAAAACACAATTTGTTTTAAATCAAAATATTTCATTGATTGAATTTCCAAATTTTAACAAACATTGTTTCATCTAGTAAATTTCAGAAATTGTTTACTATCCCTTATTCAAAAACTTAGATCCTGAGGGGAATTCAGGAACTGGGAAGTAGAATGCACTGTTCTTGTTAAAAAGAAAATCTACGTTTGGATCTCCTTTGTTAAAGGTTTTTCCTTCTCCCTAAAACTTGTATACGTGGCGGGCTGTCACTTATCTGTCCGTTCTGAACTGACTAGTAGTTAATCGTGTTGGAAACTGAATAATCGGAGTATCTCCTACGTGGCAGGCTGTCACTTAAATACGTGGCAGGCTGTCACCTAAATAATTAAATACGTGGCAGGCTGTCACTTAGTTGAGATATCCTCTTACCAACTTTTGGAAATTGATTGAATGTCTTAAAAATTAATCCAATCGTTGTATATTCACTTGAAATTTAATTATTAATAACTTAAGTGAGCTGGGTAATAGATCATTTTTAGAGATACTATTCTTTCCATTATTGCATAAAGATGAGTAAATTTATTTATGATAAATCTCTAAAAATTATCTTTGTAGAAAGAAATTAATCATTACTGATGATAGTATACCTGCATAGTTATCTTTGGATTGAAATGCCCTTAGGAGTAATTCGTATTCATTGACATGTAACTATCTTTCCCTCGGTGCCCAAAGAGAGTTCTTAAATTTATTCAAATCCCTTAAATTGTATGGAAGTCTTAATAGTTAGATTGATCAACCACATGAAGAAAGGGTTAAATTACTCTTTGTATGATTTTAGCGTTCATAAAGACGTTACATTGGTAACTCTTTGGCTAGTTGTTCATTTGATCAAAATTTTGTCTTGAGTCAAAAATATTATATATATATATATATATATATATATATATATATATATATATATATAAGAATTGGCTAGTGTATATATATTGGGGTTTATATGATTAAGTTCCAATTGAAGACATAAGTAATATTTATATCCTTAAATGTTTATTTCAATTTCTTAAGTGGTGATAATAATCTTGTATATTAAATGTATTGTTGATTGTCACATTAAGGATACATTTTTATGCGAGAGTTAAAATTGGTTAATATCTTTTCTTTGAGCTTGTATAATGGATTATAATACCAACCTATATAGGATGATAATGATGTTGTATTCGATTGAATAAGGAAATAGAATAGTCTCTTATGGTGTGAAATTTGTATGATAAATTGACAAAAATTTTGTACTAAAATATTGAGTTATCGAATGAATTGTTTACTTTATGATTACGTTTATTACAAAAATTTATGTTTATTTCAATTTCTTAAGTGGTGATAATAATCTTGTATATTAAATGTATTGTTGATTGTTACATTAAGGATACATTTTTATGCGAGAGTTAAAATTGGTTAATATCCTTTCTTTGAGCTTGCATAATGGATTATAATACCAACCTATATAGGATGATAATGATGTTGTATTCGATTGAACAAGGAAATAGAATAGTCTCTTATGGTGTGAAATTTGTATGATAAATTGACAAAAAAATTGTACTAAAATATTGAGTTATCGAATGAATTGTTTACTTTATGATTACGTTTTTACCTCAAATCTAGTCATGAGTCTAAGTCAGAGACGGTTATAGGAGTAGACACCTCCATGCTCCTTAGAACAATTTCCAATCCTGAGACCTTAAATGGTCAAAATCAATTGGATGAATCATGGACTTGAGCGTTGATTATGTGACTTGGAGGTCTTAACCTTGTAGGTAGGTTGGGTGGGTAGACATCTTTGTTTTCTTTTGTGATATGGTTGATCATCTAGTAACAATGATGTTGTATCTGATTTTTTTGTGTATTGATGTAGATGAGAATAGAATGTGTAAATTTTGATATATGTTGTTGTCGCATATTACTTGTTCAAACTGTTGTGAAAAAAAAAAAAACAATTCTTTACCATCATGTACTCACTTACATTATGTCGTAACGGAGGGTTTTTTACATTTAGAAAAATGGTTTTGACAACTAATTTAGCCACAATATCACTCCTAGATCAACTTCATTGTCATTCGAAGGCCTATGGAGTCTCAAATGCTTTAAACTTGAAGATTGAACTAATTGAAACCAAAGAGGTAGATTATAAACCCTAAGGTCCAAGCACATTTGGGCCTTAGGCTTTAGACTTTGAGGAAAATGATATCTAGGGTGCAAGCACATTTGGGCCCTAGATATTGTTTTCCCCTTCTTCTAGCTTCACTTAGGTCAAGGATCAAATGTCTAAACCTAAAATACTAAAGTGAAAGAACTTTTGGGATTTAGGTTTCCAACCCTATCAAGGATGTTTCACAAACTTGGAAAAACAACACTTCAGGAGGAAGAGAAGCAGTTATCTCTTCCTCTTAGGGTTTCAACCAAACAATGATACTTGCAACAAGAAATAAATTTAACTATTAAAACTTACAAAACAAGATAATATCACAGAAAATTACTTACTTCATCCCAAGAAGCAAGAGCTCCAAACCCTAATTACAGAAATATTCATCCAAATGAGCAAGAAGTACACAAATGAATCTTCTTCAAGCATAGCGCATAAGGCTAAATACCAATAATAGATGAAATAGAGAAAATATAGAAGTGTTACTCCACAAAGGTGAGGAAGTTGTGATGGTAAATTAAAGTCTAGCTCTAGCCTTCTTATATGAGGATAGCCTAGCTAATTTTTCCACATAACATAACATTCATTCATTTGAAGTGTGGTCAACCGCTCATTTGTCCTTTGCAAACTGAAAAAAGAAATTATAATAGGCCACTCGTGTGTGACGTCAAAACCTCCTAGGAAAGGAGGAGGCCTCCAAAGGCCATGTGGTAGCATCCCATGATGGAATAAATGTCAATGAAGTGTCTCCTCACCATGTCCCTTCCATTTCATCATTGGTACCCCAACTATCCATCAAACCCCAACAACATCAAACCATAAAAGATGATGTCATCATCAAATGAGGGCTATTGTCCAACATCTAGGGTGATGCATCTAGGAAAATGGAAGTTGCATCTCATATCTAAGTGAAATTTGGATGTTTTCTTATGCAACATCACTGATCTAGTGGATAATAAGCTCTTGGGTACTCTTCCTATCATGTGGGCTCTCAACCCATCTGTGTGCCACTATGACCAAATATGCTCAAACCAAGCCCATTTTTCCATCGTCAAAGGTTCCAAGGATGTGAGAGATGATGTCAGAAGGTGGTGAGTCCCTAGATGGCTCACTACTATGCATCACATGTGCCAACATCTTGCAATAAATGCACAACGTCCTGGGTATAATCCTAGGAAATCCCTCAAAGAGCCATGTCAAAGCCATCCAAAACAAATCAAGGTATAAGAAAATGTTATCCAATGTTCATAAGAAATATTATTCCTTAAAACATGAAAAGTAAGTTGTTACTTAAGATATAAGCCATGTAAACAAATCACCTTAATATCCTCTTCAAGCATCACACTATCCCAAGACCTCATGTGAGTTGGAAAGTTTATGGGAGGGCCTTCATCCAACTCTCTTAGGTGTGCCAACCTAGATAGGAAATACAATACCTAGGCAGAGGGATAGGTCTTGAGGGAACCAAGAAATAAATAAACCCTTTAAGAGTAAGCATGATAGTGATATGGATTAGGGAAAACTTCATGGCTTATGGTGTCATTAAATCCATTTCTATGAGTGCATTTGTAGAGGGAGAACTTGCTTCTTTAGATACCCTTTCCTCGGCACATTTTTCATTTCGAACCCATTAATTGGAATTTGATACCAATTTATCTTTTGCAAGTCTCTTTTAACAAGTTTCAAACTTCATTCCTTCATTTGTTTACTTGGATATAGTCCTCTATAATTTGTGCATTCATTCACATCAGGACATGGGAGATTTCCATTAGAGGGGGTAAAGATTAAGATGACTTGAGGATTTATGGTGGCCTTTATCAATATAACATACCATAGATATATAGAGTAGTTTCATCAACCACTAGGCCTTCAACCCCTTCTTCGGATGAGAGAATGGACCATGACCCATTACCAAAGTTCAGTGCACTATGAGAGGATCCAAGATGGAAAGAGTTAATTATGGTGCGGAATAGAACATTACCATTATGAGGGCCCCCCGGTAGTACCCCTTTTCTCTGGGTAGTGACAATATAAGACTAGGGCATAGAAGTTGAACACCAAGGTGAAAAAAGGAAACTAACATAGTTTCCCAAGCCAGTGATCCATTATCGAAATTCAACCAAACATCCTCATCCACATGCCCAGAAAATTAAGCACAACACTTTGCATGAAAGAAGGACTAGAATACCTCATGGTGATGTTTTCTTACCATCTTCCATACACTAAGTTCATTGGATGTGATGAGCCTTGGTTGACCTGTAGCTGTAAAGGAAAATGAGGGGGGTTGTTGGGCTGCCATCTGTGGACATGCTGATCATAATCATGGTCGGGATCATTATCTCCATTATAGGCCATGAGACATGATCTCCTTTAGTTACCCCTAGGAATGGGGGTGTAACAATAATATTTTCACACTATGGGGTAATTTCAATTAAAGTGTACTTCTACTTCTCTAGAAAGTTAGGAAGATTATCTCGAACCAGAAGCCTTTCATTTCATATTCAACAACCCAACTGAACTATATTACATGTCTTAGTTGTTCAACATGCATTAGGGTTTGAAGGTTGTGTAGTTTAATGGTGAATCTTGATCTACAATTTATCCATCAATTTAACTTTGGTTCTTTGGTTTGTTCTGAGAACATTAATTGAAGCAGAATTTCATTCGGTTTTCACCTCTGACTTTAATTTTTTTTTTTTGTTGGGGGGGGGGTATTTGGTTTTTTTGGGAGCGTGTACATACCCATGGAATGGTTGAGTTGTTTCTAGATAGAAAAATAAAGAAAAAAAATCCTCATGGGGCTCCTAGGTTATTCTAGTCCTCCATTCTTCTTGAATAATCCACCGAGGGCTTTAGAAGCTTTGTAACACTCCATAAATTGTGTGCAAGTATAGCTCTTTTCTATTTTGATTTGGTTTTACATGAGAACATTCTCTCTATATAGTGATATAGGGTAATGATGGACAAAACCCTACATGGACCATATGCATACCTGAAGACAGGGAACACGACACTCTACCAATCTCAAGCCTTCGATGAAACTCCACTCCAATGGACTTTCATAAGGAAAATATACTATATTCTCACTATCCAATTGCTACTCGCCATTTTTGTTGCTACCGGTGTGGTTAATGTCACCCATTTATTCATCTCTACTATGGATGGGCTCACTCTGTACCTATTCACTATTTTTTTCCTTTTAATATGTAAGTGCCTCTTTCCTTTTCCCTCATTTCCCATTTATTTTGTGGAATCTTCTAGGGTGTTGATTTCCAATTCTTACATGTTCGGAATGATATGACCTATCTATCACTACTGTCAAAAAAATCCTACCGATTACATCCTTCTAACAACATTTACGTTTTTCATGGGATTTGAAGTTGGATTAACTTGTTCTTTTATAGTGGGTAAGACTGTTATTTGAAATTCTCTCTCTTTGATTTTTGTAGGTTACTTTGAAATTATGGTTTCTTTGTTTTTTCTGTTTTAAATATGGCTAATATTTTTCTATTTTTTTCTTCTTCTGGCTATGAATCTATTGTATTAATGTGAGGAAATATGAAACAAACTATTTATTTTCTAGTTTCTTTCTTATTTTGGCTATGAATCTATTTTATTAATATCAGGAAATATGAAACATAGAAGGTGATATTGGAATCATCCATTCTAACGACTCTGGTTGTTGTGAGTCTTATGCCTTATACATTATACACAACAAGGAGAGGACATTGTTTCATTTTTATTGCACCCATTCTCTTTGTTGGATTCATGGATTCATGGTGCTCCTAGTGTTTATTATAATTCAGGAATTATTAATTCTAAGCATCAATTCTAATCCAGTTATTATTTTAGATGTTTTGGGGATTGAGTTAGTATGCTTGATTTGAATAAATTTCAGATAAATGTTGCTGGAAAATTGGTTGACATTGATGTTAAGCCTAGAAGTAGGTCCAGAAGCCCTTAGGAGTGATGGGTTTATTTGAAGTAATCTCCAAAGTGGTCCCCTTACAGTGCATCTCTAAGCATGGCCGTCACGGGAAGACGCTTTGAAGAAGCCTACAAGAAGCCCCAGTTGTGAGGAAAAGAATTGATGTAAGAGCATCGCCATCAAAGCGCAATTGGAGGACAACTCAGTGCCCTAGCGTGCATTTTGAAGTGTTTTTGAATTTTAAAGATGGTATATCATATAAATATCTTGAAAATATTGTAATTAAAGAAGATATTAAATGTTAATAGGTTGAACCATCACGTGAGATCGATTGAGGTTGTATTTTCTTTAATGTAGTTAATAGGAGTACAGATATGAAGCATTCGCTCTTATCTGTCTGTACCGATTATTTATTGTAATAAAGCCTTAGTAGTTGAAAGCTTTTATTTTGATAGGATAGCACTTAGGTAGTCGGAGGGAAAAAGATCTATGAGTCGTCTTGTATAAATATTTGTATTTGTTTCCCGAATGAGGATGTTGAAGGTTATTGTTGAGAATTATTGAGAAGTAGTCATTGAATACTATTGCAGTTGAAACCTGTTGAAGCTTGTCAAGTTGTATGAACCCATGTACATATCATTTGAATTAATATAATGGAGAAACATTGTTCCAAATGTTTGGTGTTATTGTTATTGTGTCTATCTGAATGAATGGTAGGCTTTTTGTTTAATCACATTTCTCTGTTATTACTTGTTCTTATGTTATGAATGCTTTACATGGTTGAATGTATGAATCTGTGAGGATTAGATAAGTTTCAATTGTTTCTCCTCTAAGAGATTTATATGCAAGGAGTGTGTAGTGTCCGCAAGGTGTGCGTTGACAACATCTAGTTCTACTCAGAAGCTCGGAAGAGATAACGTGTAGCTTTATATGCAAGGAGTGCATAGTGTCCGCAAGGAGTGCGTCGACAGAGTCTGTTTTGACTCAAAATATCAGGAGGGATAACGTGAAGTTGCTTGAGAAGATTTCAAAAGAACTACTCAAAGTGTGAGTAGGAAGAAACTCGCTCAAACTCACATTGTTCCGGAAGAACAATTGAATCGTGTAGGAACTATTGCAAGGAGTGCACAAACATCCACTAAAGGGTTAAGTAAAAGAAAATTGTTGCAAGGCATGCACAAGGTCGATATTTGGTTAAGTGTTAGAGAAACATCTAGGAGAAACTCAAGGTTTAGAGGAGGAATAAGCTTGGAAGATATAACAGACAAGAATTCTTCAGTAAGGAGGAGCCACTGAAGATTTCTTAATCAACAAGTGAGACCCATTCGGAGGAATCAGGGTCTTTCCAGACCATGAGATCTGGGGAAGTTGCGTGAAGGATAGTCTTTGAGTCCTTTGGCACTTCATTTGTTCATAGATTTGAAGGTGTTCAAGGAGCGAGATTGCCGAAACCTTGAAGCGGAAAAATAAATCTAATTCATCGATATCAAGGAGGATACATGGTAGTAGATCAGAAATCTCGAGAGAGAAAGCTCCGGAAGATTTTTGTGGAGCAGAAGCTATTTTCGCGAAGTCGCAAAGGCCGAAGAGATCAAGACCATTGGATCCATGAAGGACATGGGGCAGAGATCTGTGTGCTCTGGGGAAACGGGTTCTTTGGAGGAATATGAGAGTAGTGAAGTAGAAAGTCTCGAAGGCCAGAATCAACATGAGTCGTTGGTGAATGGAGGGACACATGGAGAGCGGAGACTTACTCCGGAGAAAGTCACTTTGGAGGAATTGGAGTGTGTAGGAGCAAAAACTCATTGAATCACGAAGTAATGAAGTGGGGTTAGCCTGAGGTTATAGCCATGGTCATAAGGAAAAGTGGAGCCTAGCAGAGGAGCTAGCGCTTTCCACTTAGTTTTACCAAAAGCGCCAGGGAAAGGTTGTGCAAGTGGACTGAACCTGTGTGGGTAACAACAAGGGACATATGTAAATTAAATTATGGGTCTGGCAGAGGCTCGAAGAGATTATTTGGCTCAAGTATTAGAAGATCCTATATCGGCAAGTCGTGCAGCCCCTAGGAGGGAGGGGTCCTGCATCAAGAAGTTACAATGTATGATAAAGAAGCTATGAAGATATGGTCAGGAAGACCTAGAGGTGTGGTCATGAATCCTGAAGTTTATTGAAGAAAATGCATGCAAAACATTTATGGATTGGTATTCCTCATCAATCCATTTCAAATAGTAGGTGGAACACCATGTCGTTCCTCACCATTGAGAATATATTCCCTCTTAAAGATGATCATGTAAAATTTTCCCCTAAATGGTTAAGAAGTTATGAGTCGGCCCCAAAATCAAGTAAATGAGAAAAATAATTATAAATAAGAAGTTACAGGTCATCCCTAAAGACAAGTAAAGGAGGTACTTGGAAGGATATAAATACACATCAAGAACCTCTCATTTAATCATCAAGAAAACTTATGATCTCTTGACGCAAGTGAGATAGAGAAGTTGTACGAAGGAGGAATTTATTGGAATTCCATATGTGAGAAGGTTTTTGTTCAAAACCCTATCTGAGGTGACCCCCGCAGGTCAAGTATAGGGTGTCCCGCGAGGTCCCCGCTAATTGTCCAATACTCATCATGTGAGGCCCTGCTCATTGCCCAATCTAGTCCCATGAGGCTGAGGAAAAGTTATGAATAATATTTCCTCTTGTTGATGTTGAAGTTGAGGAAGGTTTGATGATCTAATATCTGATGCACTAGGGTTTTTTCATAATGAAAGGTATGTTTTGTATATGTCTCGAGTCTTGTATCTTGGATATTTTGGTATATGCTTAAGGAATATCTTGGAGGTTTTGGAATATGGTTTTAGGAATATCTTGGAGATGTTGGTATATGCTTAAGGCATATCTTAGAGGTATTGACACATGCTTGAGGCATGTATTGGAGGTTTCAACACATGATTTGATGCATATCTTGATGATATTGGGTATATGATTTAGGGGTTATTATTGGAAATATTGGCATAAGACTTATGTGGTTATTGGGGTTGTATTATTATTGATGATGATGATGTATCAATATCAGTGACAGTAATAGTAACAGATTGATTCCTTTATTTATATTCAAGGGAGGAAGTAAGTGGAAAGGAAAGGGTGTTGTAGCTTCCTTCAGGTTGGAGCCTTTAAACTAGGGGGTTGGAGCCTCATTTCATTTGGAGTTGGATAATCTAGGGAGTTTCAACTTCCTTCAGGTTGGAGCCTATAAATCAGGGAGTTGGTTCCTCCTTCTAGTTGGTGCTAGAAAATTTTGGAAGTTGGTTCTTCCGGTGGATGTAATCTTCTGATACATTAAAAAACGTTCCATAGTTTTCTCCCATTTGGGTTTCCACATAAAATTCTTGTGCATTATGTATCTTTGGTTATATTTTTATGATATCTTGAATCAAAAAATTTCTTGAATGGAGTCATAAGTAATAAATTTAATGATTACATGTTGTGATTGAAATGGTAACAATTTCATAATATTGATTCACCCCCCTCTTAGTATTCCAACAATTGGTATCAGAGCAGGTCCTTCAGAAATAGTCCAACCACTAGAAGAGAGATCATGGAGTGCACTAGGAATGGAATGATAGTGTTTGATGGTCATAACTATGCTTTCTGGAGAAAAATGATGATTTTTTTTTGCAAGCACAAGGATTTGATGTCTAGCAAGAAGTAGTAGATAGATACAAGGCACCTGCCACTCCCCCATTAGAAAAAGATGGAAATAAACTCAGTGAAAACAATTCAAAGGCTACGAATTCTATTATAAGTGGCTTGGATAGTCCATTATATGTCAAGGTGATGCATTGTGAATTTTCAAAGGGTATTTGGGACAAACTTCAAAATGTTTCACGAAGGAGATGCCAAAGTCAAAGGGGCCAACTTCAAACTTATAGAGGTAAATTTGAACAACTAAAAATGAATGAAGATGAAGATATTGCAACTTATTTTATGCGAGTTGATGAAATAGTGAATGTTATTAAAGGATTAGGAGAAGAAATTAAAGAATCAGTAATTGTTCAAAAGGTACTAAGGTCTCTTCCAATAAGATTTGATCCTAAGACTGCATCCCTAGAAGAAAGAGAATATATTTCTACGTTGAGCATGGACAAGCTACATGGAAAACTTACAGCTTACGAAATGAGAAAAAAACATGATAATACATCCAAGAAGAAAGAATATTTCAAGGAATCGAAGAGGATAAAAAGAATAAGAAAAATTCAAAGTCAATTTCGTGTTGTAGCAATGATTCAGATGAAGATGAAGAGATAACCAACTTCATGAGAATATTTGAGAGAGGAACTGGCAAGTACAAAGGTAAGATTATCTTAAAGTCATTTAATTGTGGTAAAATTGGTCATGTTGCTTCTAAATGTCCTTATGCTAAGAATTCAAATAGTGACGAATAAGAAGTTTCCAAGAAAGAAAAGAAATGTCAAAAGGGAAACACGAAAGGATATAAAATAAAAGTCTTCAAGAAAATCCTCTGCTCAAAATAAGATAGTTCCTCATATGATGAGGATAATGATAGTGATTGTGACTAAAAAAGAGTTCTCTTCATGTCAATGGAAACTCAGAAAGGAACCCCTGAAAATGACAAAGAATATTATGAAGAAAGTGAAGTGGATATTGAGGGCTAACTTATCATTTATTTAGGTGATCTAAAAAAGGAAGGGAAGAAAAACAAGTCTCTTAAGGAAGAATTGATCAAACTAAAGGAGGGTTCTCAAAACCCTAAAATAAATTCTGAAGAAGTCTAGTAGATTATCATAAATTTAAAAGTCCAACTGGAAGAAGCCAAAGTAATTGAAGAAACACTAAAAAATCAATTGGAAGAAAAGAACAAAATAAACGAGTCTTTGGAAGCTGAAATAGTATCACTAAGAAAGGAACTTCAAAAGAAGGATGTTTGACAGAACTTCGGTAACAAAACCAAAATATTGAATTAAATCATCAACATACAAAGGCCATGTGATGATAATTCTGGACTAGGATACAAACAAACTCATACTGAGAAGGGTTCAAGCTCCACAACAACAAAAATAGAAGTAAAATAAAAGAGCTATGCAAAATTCATCAGAGGTTCCATCAAAAGGGAAGAATGCAAGCATTCAAAGGAGAACATTCAGGAAATGAAAATCACCCAAGAAGAATATCAACTAATAATAGGAATGCAATATCATCAACCAACAATGGAAAGGACTCAATAAGAAAATTACAGAAGAGTTGCACCACCTAGAAGATCTCCCATAATTAGGTATCAAACTATATTTCTTGGATTATGTTATTCCTACAATAATTTTGGGCACAATGCCATAAGCTATAAATCCTATGCTAAGAATAGAAGCAACTATGGATGCTACTCTAGGAATAATCTTAGAAAAACTCATGAATCATATAACCTAAACTATAATAGTTTTGGCTCATTAAATAATGAAGTGGAATGCTACAAATGAAACAATTTTGGACACAGCCAAAAATTGCAGGTTCATTGTCCCTCTGAAGGAACTGAAGCAGGATTTTAACAGTTATGTGACAAGGATATATTTGTAACTCTAAATAAATAAAGAGATGGATTGGTTTCATTTGGAAATGATAAATCAGCCAAAATTGTAGTAAGAGGTACATTCAAGATTGGACGCAAAGATGCCATGGAAAAAAATGCCATACTTGTCAAACATATGAAGCATAATTTTCTAAGTGAGTCAAATGTGTGATTAGGGACACACATGTCTATTCAAGTCAAAGAAGTTTGAGATAAGGAAATAAGGATTAGGAATATTGTTGGAGACAATAGTAAGGACTCCAAACAACATGTATGTCTTAAATGAGATCGGAAAGGAAATATGTTGCTTGAGAAAGGAAAATTAAAGTTGGATTTGTCACAAAAGAGTGGGTCATATGCACTTTGACAATCTTGTCAAAATCAACATAAAGGAAGCGGTAAGAGAAATGCTTGAAATTTCAAAACCAACAAACACTATGTGTAAGCACTGTCAACATGGAAAACAAACAAGAAATGAGTTAAGGACAAAGGAATTCTCTACAAAAAAACCATTAGAGATTGTACACACTTATCTATGCGGATCGATGAGAATAAAATGGCTAAATGGTGAACAATACTTCAGGCTACTCATTGATGATTATACAAGAATGATCAGAGTTTGTTTTCTCAAGAAAAATCTAGAGGTGTTCAAATGTTTCAGGATATTCAAAGAGATGGTTGAAAACGAGACTGATTTGAAAATCAAGTGCTTGAGATTAAAACAATGGAAGTGAGTTCATGTCAAAATAATTTATGGATTTTTGTGAATAACATGGAATAAAAAGGCAATTTTCAACAGCCAGGACACCTCAGAAAAATGGATTCATTGAAAGGAAGAACAAAACTATACAAGAAATGGCCAGGACCATGTTGAAAGATTCCAAGTTGGGTGATATATTTTGGGTACAAGCAATACATATAGTCATTCATATATTGAATAGATGAATGCTTAGAAGCAATAATGACAAGACTCCATATGAATTGTGGAAGGGAATACCAACGAACGTCAATAACTTTAGAGTGTTTGGAAGAAAATGTTACATAAAAAGAGAAGATAACAAGATTGGGAAATTTGACTCTTAGGTTGATGAAGGGATATTGGTTGGATACTCAAGAGAAAAAAGGCATACAAATGATACAACCTAAGACTCAACAAAATAGTGGAAAGAATCAATGTAAATGTTGATGAAACAAATGTGTTGAAGACCAGAGAAGAAAGAAGAAATTCAAAAGAAAAGGAAGTAGAAGAAGAACTAAAAGAAAAAGAAGTACTAGAAGAAGAAGAACCATAATAAAAGCAACCAGAAGCAGAGAAAGATGAAACAAAAGATAATCAAAAAGATATCCATACATCCTCCAAGACACCTAAACTCCGGTGTCAGAAGAATCATCCACCGGAAAAAATAATTGGGGATTAAAATGTAGGAATAGAAACCCAAAGAAGAAAACAAGCACTAGAACAAAGAAATATAGCATTATTATCGACAGTTGAACCAATCAGATTTGAGGAAGCCAACAATGATGAACATTGGATCAAGACCATGGAACAATTATTGAATCAAATAGAGAATAATGAGACATGGGAACTAGTTCCAAGACCTAAGGATAAAAATGTGATTAGTACAAAATGAGTATTTAGAAACAAACTAAATGAATATGGACAAGTAACCAATAATAAATAAAGGTTAGTATACAAGGGATATTCTCAAGTTGAAGGAACAAATTTTGAAGAAACCTTTGCTCTTGTTGCTAGAATGGAAGCAATCGGAATGATGTTGGCCTATGCATGTTCCAAAAGGATCACAGTTTATCAAATGGACATAAAATCATAATTTCTAAATGGATAATTAGAAGAATAAGTCTACATCGAACAACTAGAGGGGTTCCTACTATCATAAAGGGAAGATTATGTTTGTAGATTGAATAAATCTCTATATGGACATAATCAAGCGCCTAGAGCCTGGTATTCAAGACTGGACACGTACTTACAACAAAAAAGATTAAAAAAGGGAAATGCAGATAGCAATCTCTACATAAAAATGGATCAAGACATCATACTTATCATTGAAGTATATGTGTATGACATCATATTTGGAAGTGATGATGACAGGTTGAGTCAAAATGTTTCCAAGAACATGCAGAGAGAGTTCAAAATGTCCCTACTTGGTGAGTTGAATTTATTCTTGGGACTCCAGATATATCAACTAGATGAAGGTATTTTTATTTCCCAAACCAAGTATATCAAAGAAATGATGAAGAAGTTTGGAATGGAATATTGAAAACCTGTAAGTACTCCTATGGTCACTGGTTGCAAGTTGAGAAAAAATGATGAATATAAGGAAGAAGATCGGAGACTCTACAGATCGATGATTGGAAGCCTAATCTATGTGACAACCTCAAGACCAGATGTAATGCAGGTAGTTGGACATGTTTCCATATTTCAAGCAACATTGAAGGAAACACATATTATGGAAGTAAAGAGGATCATCAGATATCTCAAAGTAAGAATGGATTTTGGATTGTGGTATCTAAAAGGGAATGAGTTGACTATGGTCTCCTACAATGATGTAGATTGGGAAAGAAGCATTGATGATAGAATAAGTACTAGTGGATAAGCCTTCTACTTGGGTGATTTTCTAGTATCTTGGTTAAGTAAGAATAAGTCCTCAGTATCTTTTTCTACGACAGAAGAAGATTATATTGCAGTAGCAACATGTTGTACGCAAGTCCTCTGGATTAAGCAAACCCTAAAAGACATACAAGTAAAATATGATGTTCCTATCTCAATATTATGTGACAATACAAGTTTTATAAGTATCTCCAAAAATTGAGTGATGCATTCCAAGGCCAAGCATATTCTTATCAAGTTCCACTTTATACGAGAACAATTCACATAAAACAAGATCAAGTTGGAGTACATTGGGACAAAAGAACAAATTGCAGATATCTTCACCAAACCTCTCCCAAGGGAGAGGTTTGAGTATCTTCGACATAAACTGGGAGTATTTTATGCCCCAAGTGATCTACACAACTTTTTGCAAAGAAGATAGGGGGAGTTAACCCTTTTCCATTGATGTCAAAGGGGGGGAGAAAGAAAAAAAGAATGAAGGAAAGGGGAGTGCATGGAGACAGGGGGAGAAACAGGCACAGGGGGAGTATGAGTGTTTCCATCAATTCCAAAGGGGGGGATTGTTGGAAAATTGGTTGGCATTGATGTCAAACCTAGAATAAATTCTAGAAGCCCCTAGCAGTGATGGGTTTATTTGAAGGAATCTCCAAAGTGGTCCCCTTATGGTGTATCTCTAAGTATGTCCCAAATGGGAAGATTCTTTGAATAATCCTACAAGAAGCCTCAGTTGTTAAGAAAAGAAGTTACAATGTATGGTCAAGAATCCCTGAAGATATGGTTAGTAAACCCCAGAGGTGTGGCTATGAAGCTCAGATTTTATTGAATAAAATGTATGAAAAAAATCTATGGATTGATATTCCTTTGCAAGCCATTTCAAATAGTAGGTGGCATGCCACATGGTTCCTCACCGTTGAGGAGATATTCCCTCTCAAATATGATCATGTAAAATTTCCCCTAAATGGTTAAGAAGTTATGAGTCAGCCCCAAAATCAAGTAAAGGAGAAAAATGATTACAAACAAGAAGTTACGGGTCGGCCCTAAAGACAAGTAAAGGCGATACTTGGAAGGATATAAATACACATAAAAAACCTCTCATTTAGTCATCAAGAAAACACATAATCTCTTGGCACAAGTGAGATAGTGAAGTCATGAAAAGGAGGAAGTTCTTGTAGGGTGTGAGAAGGGTTTTTTGCGAAACCCTATATGAGGTGACCCCCATAGGTCAAGTATAGGGTGTCTCATGAGGCCCCTGATAGTTTTCCAATAATCATCGCACGAGGCCCCACTCGTTTCCCTATCCAATCATGTGAGGCCGAGGAAAGGTTATGAAGAATATTCCCTCTTATTAATGTTGAATCCAAGGAAGGTTTGATGATCTGAGATTAGATGCACTAGGGTTTTTTTAGAATGAAAGGTATGTTTTTCATATGTCTTGAGGCTTGTATCTTGGATATTTTGGTATATGCTTAAGGAATATCTTGGAGGTTTTTGCATATGGTTTGAGGCATATCTTGGAGATGTTGGTATATGCTTAAGTCATATCTTGCAGGTTTTATCACATGCTTGAGGCATGTTTTGGAGGTTTTGGCACATGGTTTGATGCATATCTTGGTGATATTGGGTATATGATTTGGGGGATATTATTGGAGATCTTGGCATAATATTTATGCTGTTCGAAAGTTGGTTGTCATATATGTCAACCCTAGAAGAAGTATAGAAGCCTTTAGAAGTGATGGGTGTATTTGAAGAAGTCTCCAAAATGGTCCCCTTATTAAAAATATTTAAGCATGGCCATCATAAGAAGACACTCTAAAGAAATCTAAAAAATCCCTAGAAATATGGTTAAGTCATTAAAAAGACTTGAAGGTGTGGTCATGAATCCCAACTTTAATTGAAGAAAAAGAACATGAAGGACATTGAAAATGCATTTAGAACTTTCATAGATGGATGGTCCTCATCATGTCATTTCCAACAGTAGGTGGTACGCCATGTGGTTCCTCACGGTTGAGAATTTATACCCTCTTAAAGATGAATCCCTGAAGTATGGTCAAGAAGCCCTAGATCTAAGGTCAAAGAAGTTACAATTTGGCCCTAAATTCAAGTAAAGGAGAAAAGTTATTAAAAAAAAGAAATTACAGGCCAACTCAAAGATCAAGTAAAGACATTACTTGGAAGGGTATAAATACACATCAAGAACCTCTCATTTTACATCCAACCAAGTGTGTGTTTGTGGAATGGAGATAGCATAAGTGGATCTGCACTTTTTCTATGAGGATTGGTGATATCATCAAAGAAATTATGGCTTAGGAGAAAGGAGGTTGAGGAGAGTGAAGTGTACGCAAGTGACCATACTGGTTTTCTGAGGTTATACACATTTTTCAGAAGGGTGAAGTGTGTATATATGTGGGTTGCAGATGGAAGAATCACGTATAGGGTATACAAGGATTGTAGTGAAGCAAAGCATGAATGTCCACAGGTTGACAGTGGATGAATCACGTATCTGTACAAACATTTGAAGAAGGTGATATTCTCTTAATGATGAAGTAGAGGAAGGTATAATGGTCTGAGATCTCATGCTCCAGGTTTTCACATGATAAAATGTATTGTTTTCTATATGTTTTGATGTTAATATCTTGGAGGCTATGGTATATGTTTGAGTCATATCTTGGTGATTATGGTATATACTTGATGAATATATAGGGGGTTATGGCATATGCCTTGAGTCATATCATAGATGGTTTGACACATGTTTGATGAATATTTTGGCACATGCTTTATGCATGTTTTGAATGTTCTTGGCACATGCTTGATGCATATTTTGATGGTTATGGTACATGGTTTGAGGCATATCATGGATGTTTTGGCACATGCTTGAGGAATATATTGATACATGGTTTAAATTCATATATTTGGTACATGGTTTGAGGTATACAATGGATTCTTTGAGGCATATTTTGGCACATGGATTAATGTATATCTTGGTGATTTTTGGCATATGATTTGAGGTATGTTATTGGTGATATTGGCATAATATTTATGTGGTTGAACCATTTTTTATGATGATGTATCAGTATCAGTGACAATAACAATGACATTTTGATGATCATAATGTATCAGTATCAATGATAGAAATAGTGGCAGGTTGATCCAGGTGGATATCGGTGGCCACCCACCTTTTTCGACTAGCTCAAAACAGTTTTCTAGCAATTTTGGCAATTTACTATTTTTAGCAGTTTTTAACTTCCGGGGCCATTTTGAGGGAACAAATGAAGGTTTTTAAAGATATATGTTCTCAATGATATCTTATGGAATAATTTATCCCCCAAAATGAATCTCCTAGACAATACCTTTCCAACGAGCTATCACATGCCTAAAACGGAGATCGTATGCAAAAGTTGCGACCCCGGGAAGTTGATGTACTCACTTACCCAAACAGAGCCCACATGACTTTTGGTGCTTCATATCCTAGGGTTAGGTTTTTGGATGTATAAGACTTTTGGGATTCCTATTTATTGTAAAAATTCCTTCAGAGCCTCATTGTAATGATCTTCTTGCGAATGCGAGTAGCCGTCACATCTCTTCTCAGAGATAAGCTGCCACCATTCTAGCGAGTCTTTCACTCTGTATTTTTACAGTCTCTGTACATTTATTTCATTAATAGAAATCATGTATTACTGTATATCTGTGTTTATGGTTGCATCTCTGATATATTTATGTTATATTATTGGATATACATGATATCCTTGTGCATTTCCTTATTATATCTCCGCTCTCATTTCGTGCCGAAAATAATCTGGATCAGTGGTATCAGAGCAGGCTGCTCTTGATCGTTTTTTCAGTGCATGTCCCCGATTAGGTCCAAGTATAGAAAGTTGGGTCTTGATATTGTCTCTCTTGAAGACAATCGCTCTTGCACACCCAAGAAACCCTCAATGGCAGAAGAAAAGAAAAACGACGGAGCAGACAATCCTATCAATCTGTAGCTTGAGCAAGCTCTCATGTGACAGAGGGATGAAATGATGGAGAATTTTACCCACATCCTTCAACGCCTGCCTATAGCATCAGGCAAATCTTCATCAAGTGGCCACTTTGGAGGCACCTCACCTTTCAAGGTGCAAGTTATTTTTGATATTCCTGTATTTGAAGGACAGATAGATGCAGAAGCCCTAGAAAAATGGTTAACTCTACTAGAAGGTTATTTCTCTGTTCACAATTTTTTCAAAAAATAAAAGATCACCTTTGCACTCCTTTAAGCTCTTGTTCATCTCAAACATTGGTGGGAAACTTACTGGGAGCAAAGTTCCATAGAGGAGTCTGGAATATACGGGGTTGATCCCACTTGGGATTTTTTTGTGGATGGGGTAAAGGAACGGTATTACCCTATTGGCAACTATGAGGACCAGTACATTAGATGGACCACACTATGGCAAGAGAGGGGCCAAGAAGTTCCATAGTTCACCAATACCTTCCATACCTTGTGCACCAAGCTGGGTATCAAAGACTCTGAGCGACATTTGGTTCCGAAATACCGTGGGGCTCTACACAGATACATCTAGAATGAAATGGATTTTCTGGACATCTCATCACTCGGTGATACTTATCGATATGCTATTAAAATCGAGCAGAAATTTAAGCACCAAAACAAATATGAGTTCAGGTATCCAAATCCACAACAACCGAAGTATGACAAAGATGACCCTAACAAACAGTCTCTTGAAAACTAGTCCAAGACACAGGAAAAGAAGGATCAAGGGAAGACAAAGAAGGACACTGGAAAATGGTGTGAGTTCCACAAAATCCCCTTGCACAACACCGATGAATGTCACTCAAAACAATCATTGGCGGTCGAGATCAAAGACAAAGAGTCGAACCCTGATTTAGAATCTGATTCTGAAAATAATAGTAAAGAACAGATCATTGACGTGGACCCCACTGCTATTATCTCAACCGCAGCAATTCAAACAAAAGAACCAACAGATCCTGAAGAGGGGGAGTGCCTTTTTCATTCACAGATGTGGGTGAAGGGGACCCCACTGCATTTTATTGTTGATAGCGGAAGCCAGAAGAACCTCATCTCAGCAGAGGTCCTCAAACAGTTGGGACTGTCGACAAAACCACACCCGCAACCATACAACATCAGGTGGCTTCGCCAAGGACAAGATCTCTGTGTCATCCAACAATGTCGATTGTCATATGGCATCCAACCCTTCAAGGATGAGGTATTATGTGATGTTTCCCCACTGAGTGTTTGTGATGTTCTCTTGGGCCAACCATATATGTGGAAGCACCATGTTGTTTATGATTCTCGACCCCGCAGTGTCGTTGTTTCTCTGGGGGGTCATCTCTACAGAATACCAGAGGTAGTTCCAACTACTGTTCCACCTAAAAAGTGTCACAAGGTAGTATCTCATACTACAAAATTTAGCTTCTTCACAATCTGTCCAAAAGGAGAATAGAAGGACACTGCAACCACTACAGTCTCTCCCCAAGCACCTTCTATCAAATAGAAGAAAGTCAACAAGGTTGCAGCAAAGAAAAAATATTCCTTCTACACATCGTCCTCTCATGTAGCCAAACTTGTTGAATGGCCTCAGCCTCAACAGGTTTGTGACAAACTTCCACAAACTGATCACCGTGACATCTCCAGCAAGGCAAGCAACTCACCAAGATGCAAATTCAGCAAACGCTTTTCCCTCTCCCCCGGGAACTCAACACAATAGATACCATTACTTCATAAGGAGGGAGGATTGATACAAGTGGATATCAGTGGCCACCCACCTTTTCCGACTAGCTCAAAACAGTTTTCTAGCAATTTTGGCAATTTACTATTTTTAGCAGTTTTTAACTTCCGGGGCCATTTTAAGGGCCCAAATGAAGGTTTTTTGAGATAGAGGTTCTCAATGATAGTTGAACGCATCATTGAGCCCCCAAAATGAATCTCCTCGACAATACCTTTCCAATGAGCTATCACACACCTAAAACGAAGATCGTATGCAAACGTTACGACCCCGGGAAGTTGATGTACTCACTTACCCAAACGGGGCCCACAAGACTTTTGGCACTTCATCTCCTAGGGTTAGGTTTTTGGATGTCTAAGAATTTTGGAATTCCTGTTTATTGTAAAAAGGCCTTCAGAGCCTCATTGTAATGATCTTCTTGCGAATGCGAGTAGCTGTCGCATCTCTTCTCAGAGATAAGCTGCCACCATTCTAGCAAGTCTTTCACTCTGTATTTTTCCAGTCTTTGTACATTTCTTTCATTGATAGAAATCGTGTATTACTGTATCTATGTGTTTATGGTTGCATATCTGATATATTTCTATTATATTGTTGGATATACGCGATATCTCTGTGCATTTCTTTATTATATCTTCGCTCTCATTTTGTGACGAAAATAATCTGGATCAGTGGTATCAGAGCAGGATGCTCTTGATCGTTTTTTCAGTCCATGTCCCCGACAAGGTCCGAGTATAACAATTTGGGTCTCGAGCTTGTCTCTCTTGAATACAATCGCTCTCACACACCCAAGAAACCCTTAATGGCGGAAGAAAAGAAAAACAACGGAGCAGACGATCCTATCACTCTATTGCTTGAGCAATCTCTCACGTGACAGAGGGACGAAATGATGGAGAATTTTTCCCACATCCTTCAACACCTGCCGATAGCATCAGGCGCATCTTCATCAAGCGACCGCTTTGAAGGCACCTCGCCTTTCAAGGTACAAGTTAATTTTGATATTCCTGTATTTGAAGGACAGATAAATGAAGAAGCCCTAGAAAAATGGTTAACTCTGCTAGAAGGTTATTTCTCTGTTCACAATTTTTTCGAAAAAGAAAATATCACCTTTGCACTCTTTAAAGCTCTCCCTCATATCAAACATTGGTGGGAAACTTACTGGGAGAAAAGTTCTACAGAGGAGTCTGGAATATACGGGGCTGATCCCACTTGGGATTTTTTTATGGATGTGGTAAAGGAACGGTATTACCCTGTTGGCAACTATGAGGACCAGTACATGAGATGGACCACACTGCGGCAAGAGAGGGGCCAAGCAGTTATGGAGTTCACCAATACCTTCCATACCATGCGCACCAAGCTGGGTATCAAAGACTCTGAATGGCATTTGGTTCTGAAATACCGTGGGGCTCTACACAAATACATCTAGACTGAAATGGAACTTTTGGACATCTCATCACTCGGTGTTGCTTATCGATATGCTGTTAAAATCGAGCAGAAATTTAAGCACCAGAACAAATGGGAGTTTGGGTATCCAAATCCGCAACAACCGAAGTATGACAAAAACATCCCTAACAAATAGTCTCTTGAAAACCAGTCCAAGACATAGGAAAAGAAGGGTCGGGGGAAGACAAAGAAGGACAATGGAAAATGGTGCGAGTTCCAAAAAATCCCCTGGCACAACACCAATGAATGTCGCTCAAAAAAATCATTGGTGGCTGAGATCAAAGACAAAGAGATGAACCCTGATTCAGAATCCGATTCTGAAAATAATGGTAAAGGACAGATCATTGACGTGGACCCCACTGCTATTGTCGCAACCTCCACAATTCAACCAGAAGAACCAATAGATCCTGAAGAGGGGGAGCACCTTTTTCATTCACAGTTGTGGGTGAAGGGGACCCCACTGCATTTTATTGTTGATAGCGAAAGCCAGAAGAATCTCATCTTAGCAGAGGTCATCAAACATTTGGGACTGTCGACAACACCACACCCGTAGCCATACAACATCAGGTGGCTTTGCCAAGGAAGAGATCTCCGTGTCAGCCAATAATGTCGATTGTCATACGGCATCCAACACTTCAAGGATGAGGTATTATGTGATGTTTCCCCACTCGATGTTTGTGATGTTCTCTCGGGCCAACCATATATGTGGAAGCGCCATGTTGTTTATGAGTCTCGACCACGCAGTGTCGTTGTTTCTCTGGGGGGTCATCTCTATAGAATACCATAGGTAGTTCCAACTAATGTTCCACCTAAAAAGTACCGCAAGGTAGTATCTCATACTGTAAAATTTAGCTTCTTCACAATCTGTTCAAAAGGAGAACAGAAGGACACTGCAACCACTACAGTCTCACCCCAAGAACCTTCTATCAAACAGAAGCAAGTCCACAAGGTTGCAGAAAAGCGCAAATATTCCTTCTACACATCATCTTCTCATGTAGCCTGAATTGTTGAATGACCTTAGCCTCAACAGGTTCGTGACAAACTTCCACAAACTGAGCAACGCGACATCTCCAGCAAGGCAAGCAACTCACCAAGATGCAGATTCAACAAACACTTTTCCCTCTCCTCTGGGAACTCAACGCAATGGAGACCATTTCTTCCTAAGGAGGGAGGATTGATCCAGGTGGATATCGGTGGCCACCCACCTTTTCTGACTGGCTCAAAATAGTTTTCTAGCAATTTTGGCAATTTACTATTTTTAGTAGTTTTGAACTTTTGGGGCCATTTTGAGGGCCCAAATGAAGTTTTTTCTAGATTTAGGTTCTCAATGATAACCAAAGGAATCATTTATCCCCCAAAATTAATCTCCTCAACAATACCTTTCCAACGAGCTATCACATGCCTAAAACGGATATCGTATGCAAAAGTTACGACCCCGGGAAGTTGATGTACTCACTTACCCAAACGGGGCCCACATGACTTTTGGTGCTTCATCTCCTAGGGTTAGGTTTTTTTATGTCTAAGACTTTTGGCATTCCTGTTTATTGTAAAAAGTCCTTTAGAGCCTCACTGTAATGATCTTCTTGCGAATGTGAGTAGCCATCACATCTCTTCTTAGAGATAAGATGCCACCATTCTAGCGAGTCTTTCACTCTGTATTTTTACAGTGTCTGTACATTTATTTCATTAATAGAAATCGTGTATTACTGTATCTCTGTGTTTATGGTTGCATATCTGATATATTTCTGTTATATTATTGGATATACGCGATATCTCTGTGCATTTCTTTATTATATCTCCGCTCTCATTTCGTGCCGAAAATAATCTGGATCAGTGGTATCAGAGCAGGTTGCTCTTGATCGTTTTTTTAGTGCATGTCCCCGACGACGTCCAAGTATAGCAAGTTGGGTATCAAGTTTGTCTCTCTTGAAGAAAATCGCTCTTGTACACCCAAGAAACCCTTAATGGCGGAAGAAAGGAAAAACGACGGAGTAGACGATCCTATCAATCTGTTGCTTGAGCAAGCTCTCACGCGACAGAGAGACAAAATGATGGAGAATTTTTCCCACATCCTTCAACGCCTACCGATATCATCAGGCACATCTTCATCAAGCGGCTACTTTGGAGGCACCTCACCTTTCAAGGTACAAGTTAATTTTTATATTCCTGTATTTGAAGGACAGATAGATGAAGGAGCCCTAGAAAAATGGTTAACTCTGCTAGAAGGTTATTTCTCTATTCACAATTTTTTCGACAAAGAAAATATCACCTTTGCACTCCTTAAATCTCTCCCTCATGTCAAACATTGGTGGGAAACTTACTGGGAGAAAAGTTCCATAGAGGAGTCTGGAATATACAGGGCCGATCCCACTTGGGATTTTTTTGTGGATGCGGTAAAGGAACGGTATAATCCTGTTGGCAACTATGAGGACCAGTACATGAGATGGACAACACTGTAGTAAGATAGGGGCCAAGCAGTTCCATAGTTCACCAATACCTTCCATACCTTGCACACCAAGCTAGGTATCAAAGACTCTGAGCGACATTTGGTTCTGAAATACCGTGGGGCTCTACATAGATACATCCAGACTAAAATGAATTTTATGTACATCTCATCACTCGATGTTGCTTATCGATATGTTGTTAAAATCGAGCAGAAATTTAAGCACCAGAACAAACGGGAGTTCGGGTATCCAAATCCGCAACAACCGAAGTATGAAAAAGACGGCCCTAACAAATAGTCTCCTGAAAACCAGTCCAAGACACAGGAAAAGAAGGGTCAGGGGAAGACAAAGAAGAACATCGGAAAATGGTGTGAGTTCCACAAAATCCCCTAGCACAACACCGATGAATGTTGCTCAAAACAATCATTGGTGGTTATTATCAGACTAATCGGTAGGTGCAGACACTAACAAATCTCCCTAGATCCACCTAGATCTAGAACAAAATAGGACAGGACATGACTCTTTTCCTAAGTTGCAATCATTGAATCTGCTAGTAAGGAGGAACAAGTGACATACCTTTGTATCGCTTCCTTAGGTCTCTGTTGCTCCCACTTCGCTCCGGTGCTCTCATGAGGTCAAGTCCAAGACAACACAAACCAACCAAAGTGAATATAGCAAAATATATTCAATGTCAACTTATGCATATGATCAAGGAATTACACAATAAAGTAAGAATGCCTTTATGGGAAAGGGACATGCCGCTGTATCATATTAATTGAAAGTAGAAGATACAACCTAATTGCCTTGATGTCACAAGCTTCCTTTCAGTGGCCCTTGGTTCCAACAAACACACTTGCTCTGTACTTGCATGAAGAAGATCCAATTTCTCTTGATAGACCAACTAGAGTCTCCAAGCTTCTATCTAAGCAGGGTTCTTCACACAATTCCTTCACCAATTCTTCAATTGATCTTGCTTAACTATTTCCATGAGAAACATTTCAATATATAGGAGAAGGAGAGATGGTTATATGGATGAGGATGATCCCATCAAATCTGAGAAGTCAATAAAATGAAAACCATACTAATGCCAACTCATTTTCTAGAAGATTCCCTTATAGAACCCTTGAGACCTCTTCTCTTTTCCAAGTTTGAAAACAGGTTCGAACCCTGTGTATGGAGAAAACTGTGAGAAGTTTTCACCCTAGATGAAGGTGGCCTGCGAGAATGAGGCATTCTCACACCCTAGGTCATATGCAGCCTGCAAACTCACTTTAAAAATATGTTTTTGGAAGGAGACAAGATCCACTTTTCTCAGGCAAAAAGTCCTTGTTGGGAGCCTGACTACACCATTGTTAATAGACTACACCATTGTTAATACATCACCAAGGTGACCAAAATCATGTGTAACAGAATGCCCCCCAAAGTATGAGGCCATAATTAGTGATAGCCGAAATACTTTGTAAACTGCATGTGTATGTCGGAAACTAGGAGTGTGCCTAACCAGAAACCTGCAAACAACCAAGCATCTGTAGAATATAATACCAATTCTGAGGTACACATCCCCATACTCAGATCACAAATGGATGACATCATGAATGTGGGTCATGGCCACCAATCATACACCATGGATCCATGGAGTCAAAATATCACATAGCCACCAAGAATACACTGTGGATCTATGCAAGAAGATTCAAATTAAAATGACATAGCCACGAGACATACAAAGTGGATCTATGTGTCGATGAAAATCATACATACTCCATCGCAGCCTGGGTCAAAAACATGAAACCCAGGGTCTTCAATCCCATCACCTAAAAGGACGAATCTAACCATGTGATTACATGTGTCAAAGTCAAACATGGTAGAAACCACTTGATTACCGATCAATGATGCAACCGTTAACAAATGAGAGGGAAATCACCATTAATATCAATGACTCCCAAGGTGCACTAGTACAATCCAATGAATGTGAATAAATGAGCTGAGGTCGAACATTCAACAGAATCTCCCGGTCAGGGGTCAATGATGAAAACCCACTGTCGAAAGTGAGAAAACCTGCCATTGAGGCATGCAAGTTCCAAGGTACCAAATAATTTCTAAGTCTTGTCTCTGGATAATGAGATGGAGTTGACAGAACAAAACTCATCACAGGAGGGCCGTATGTATCCCCCATCAATGACACAAAATGAGTAACAGATTTTGAAGGTGAAATAGAGTATGATGTAGGTTGAACTGGACACAGGGAAGGCTGACACGGAGAGAATGGACAACTGTAGATGACCGACTCAATAGAGGTTTCAGGTGAACTTCTCTTGAACATATGAATGACACGACAAATGATTTGGCAGTACTGAATTAGAGATGACTCAGGATATGACCTTGTGGCAAGTCGAATGAGAGACAAATGGATTTCCCAAACCGGCTTCAAATAATGAATAGGAGGTGTCATGTTCAAGAGTGACACTTACTGCTAATAATATGAATACAAAAACACATCCCTTTCCCAAATTTTCCCCCACCATTTCTGGCGAGTACCTCTTTATTTTTACGCAAGCTTGAGGAGGATAACATATGCTTGTTGATGTAAGCTCATTCTTCGGATGAGTCCCTCGAAGTATGTTTAACGAACCCTAGGAAGGAGTGGTTCGGTCCCATTACGAGTCTTTCAATGTTTGTTTAATGAGTCCAAAGATAGAAAACTCGCAGGTTTTTCATGATTATAGAGTCTGGAAAAAAAATCAAAAGAGAACTCTCTCAGTTCCTTTTTCGTAAGGTAGTCTGAAGAGACCGAAAAAGATATAAATTATTGCTCAACAGATGCTTTGTTCAAATACTTTAACGAGCATAAAAACAACAAGATCGCTTGGCAATCTTTTCATGTTTAGAGAGTCTGAAAAGAACTTAAAGAGGACTCCAGGGGGTTCCTTTTTCGTATAACCTTTATGAGCCCGAAAAAGTGATAAAAGTGTGCTCGATTACATTCTCATATATTTTTGAGCACGACAACGAACAAAGACCAATCTCGAGGTTTTGTCTAAAAACCATAAAAAATAATTAAGCATGTGATGAAAAAGAGAAAATATCTGTACTCCTTCGTGTAGACTTCAAAGTTGTTATATCTGCAAAAAGTCACACTCATAGGGCTATTAAGCATTAGGTTTAATGAATAAAACAATTATAAAAATCAACAAATATGGTAAAAAGTAAATATAAGTGGGTAAAAGGGCTTTTACCATAGTAATTGTGACTTTGCCAAGAATTTAGCCCAAAACCCCTCTTTTGCCCTTGAATTTCAGTGCTCGATTGCAGAAGGTATAATCAACCATTTGGCGAACCATCTCCGTCAGTGAGGTAAGCTCCCTGTCTTCTACCTTTTCATGGGTCAATTTTTTGTTTTCATTGGCAAATTTCAAGTTTTTTAGTTTGTTTTAGGGCCAACACTTGCGCCCAGGCGTTCTCGCAGGCTAGCCACATGGGACCTGTGAGAATGCATGATTCTCGCAGGTGGGCCCAAAGGCACCTGCGAGAACCTTGCACTGTGCTAAAGGGGCACCTGCGAGGGCCGCAAAATGAAAATTTACTTTGATTTTTTCTCAATGAAAAATGTGCTAAGGTTTGAAAAGAGTTGATGGCCTTCTTCTTATGGTTCTTGTGTAGGCATTTGACCATCACGATGGTTCTGGAGTGGCATGAAAGAGAGCATGAAGAAGACGATGTTATTGCCAGGAATGACCCGGGTACCATTGCTGCTCTCCGAGACTGTGGTCTCCTGAAATTCTTTTGGATTTTGGGTATGAGGGCCCAAGTCAGGCTTTTGGAGTACCTCATTCATATGCGGGACATGGACCAACAAGTATTCCATGTGGGGGTCTACACATTTTCCTTGGATATCGAGGAAGTTTACTTCCTAACAGGACTATCACGGTGTGGGTACCATGCTAGCTTTACCGGTAGCCGAGGTGGTGGGCTGCCTATGAGTGAGTATTGTCGTTAGTACTGTGTTCCAGAGGCGGAAAGAAGCAAAGGAAAGGTGACCATTTGGGGGGTCAAGGATTTGACCCTTCATACCATCATGTTCACCATTGCTTGTATGGTTAGGAGCACTGCTCCACACATGGATCTCCAGATCTATTTTCAGTATGCCATAGAGTGTACCGAGCCTCAGGTTTTTAACTGGTCAGACACAGTCCTTGGTAGCATAAAGAGGCAGTTGACAAAATGCAGGAAAGGCGACCTGAAGCAATTCAGGTACGGATTACTTTTGGTGTCCTTCTTTCTTGAGAGGGTTCCCTTGCTGAGGTTTCAAGTTGAGTGGGGTTTATCGGCTCCAGAGGATCCGAGGATGTTGAGGTGGTGCAACCTCATGGCCCAACATGTAGCTGGGCCAATCATCAAATATAACAATTCATTCTTTGACTGGTTGCGGCCACAGATGTTGATGGTCGACGATTATTCCTATTCTGAGTTTGATTTCTGAGGGGATCCAAATTTGGCCTTACCTGAGGACGCTCAATGGGGAGATCTAGGTAAGAAGTACACATTTTTTCACTTTTTAAATGTTTTTGTGAGTTTTATCATATGCAAATACTTTTATGTTCGCCCAAGAACTGATCAAAAATCTATTTTGAATGACACAGATGTGGGGCCATACCAACCTCCAGGTATGTCTCCTATTCAACGACGAAAAGAGGTGGCTCCAGTGCCGTGATGGGATGCTGAAGATTATGAGGTAGTGGAGCAAAACTTAGAGGGGTTGACTGTTGACATTCCAGACATGACTATTGGAGAAGTCCCTCGGCATTATCAACGCCATACTGTGGGTGTGTCAAAGTCTATTGGCTGACTGCTTCATAGGGTTGCCTGGGCAGTCGTGTGCTATCGTGAGAGCCACCCATGATGTTACTTTGTAGAAGCTACGAGCTTCAGATTTTGAAATTTTGGTCCTCAGACAAAACTTTTTTGTAAAAATATTTTGATCGTTATATACATATATACGGCTTCTACTGTCTTATCTTGTGTTGTGTGATACATGTGATGTGATTGGTTTATAAATGGCCCAAATGTCTGTCTAATACATAGTTAGCCAATGCATCAGTTAATGTATTTAGACATATAGGAATCTGCTGATACTCAATATAATCAAAATAACATTCCAAGAGGCAAATTCGTAAATATACCCGTAATAAAGTAGGACTTCGAATAGCATAGACATTACTTAACTGTAGTACTACTAGTTGCAAATCGATTCATACAACCAAGTGACAGATACCGAGTGAGATAACATCAATCAACAATTCGATAACGGTGCTATACTCTACAATATTGTTGGTCGCACGATTGAGACACACACCTCGTAGAGTGACAAGTTCGTTTGTAGGGGCGTAAATTGTCCAAGCAGCGGAAGAAAGGTTCTGAGTACTACGGCTAGTGCCATCACCGAAGCCAATGTGGGGTAGCGAAGACTTAGACATATAGAAACCAAACACAACGTAACATAAGGGCAGATACCAAATAACGAAAAAAGCACACTACAGTAACACACAAGAAGTATGATACAATAAAATACAAGTACTCATGCGCAGGTGATCTTAGGCATAGTACTTCTTTAACTACAACCCATTTATGGGTTCACTCAAAGGGATATCATCGTAATCTACTAACTCGTAAGCTCCTTTCTCCAAAACTCATCTAACGATATAAGGACCTCATCACATGGCTTCGAATTATCTAGCTCCTTGCATATCCCGATCTTGTTCGTAAAGAAGAAACAGATCTCCTTCGAAGAAAATATGAGGCTTGACATGTTTGTCGTATTGGGCCTTGACACATTTCTTTTGGGCTTCTATGACTAGGGTAGCGTCGCGTCATGTTTCTTCTAATCGCATGAGATACAAAAGACGTTCTTCTTCGGCAGAAGTGTTTGGGAGGAGTTCGATGGCTAGTTTCAAGGAGGTTATCTCACATTCAATTGGGAGGATGGATTCAAGACCATAGACTAACCGGAATGGTGTAAACCCGGTAGCAGACTTAACGAACGTCCGGTAAGCCCACAATGTTGAAAACAACATTGTGTGCCAACTTGTTTTGTGAATCCCTATCATTCATCGAAGCATGGTTATGAGAACTTTGTTAATTGCTTCGACTTGGTCGTTGGCTTGTGGGTAATAGGGCGTTGAGTTTTCATGGCAAAGACCCAACTTTTCAATGAGTTCAGACATAATGAAGTTTCTAAAGTGGCTACCGTGATCAGTGACGATAGCCTAAGGAACACCAAAATGAACTATGATGTGATTGAAAATAAATAATGTTGCGGTCTTTCCGGTATTGTCAAATGTTGGCATCGCCTCAGCCCATTTTGTAAAGTAATCTATGGCTACAATAATGTATCCATGCCCCCCAGCCGAGTGGGGGTGACATGTCATGAAATCGATACCCCATTTCACAAAGGGACAGATGGAGACCAAAGGGTGAAGAGGAGCAGGATGTGACTGTATTTTATGGTTATAGGTCTAGCAAGCGTGGCATTTTTGGATGGAAATTATGCAATCATTAAATAAAGAAGGCCAAAAATACCTTGCTCGTAAGATCTTCTGGGCAGTAGCATACCTGGACATATGACCACCACAAGCTCCAGAATGGAAATCATTTAAGGTTTTCTCGGCTTCGTCAAACATGAGGCAGCGTCGAAAAACTGAGTCAATCCCACGATGATAAAGAGTATCACCAAGGATAATATACTGATGAGCTTGGTAGTGTATTCGACGTTGGTTAGTACTGGACAAATTGGACTGAAAAGTCTAAGTTTGGAGATATATGATGATATCTCCGTACCAAAGATCATCGAAACTAATTAGGAAAAGGGATTCATCGGGTAATGAATCGGCTGCTACATTTTTTTTTTCATAGTAGGGAAAGTCGCATATCAACTCAGCAAACACTAAGGACTTCTTGGACGTGGCTCGTTCGAATTCCAAGTCAAAATCTTGGAGTATCAAAATCCATTTGGAGTATTTCCCCCCTAGCAATTGACGTGTGAGAATGTGTTGCATAGGGTTGTAGTTAGAAATTACCGTAGTCTTGCGAGAGAGGATATAGTGCCAGAAACGTTGAACTGCTTGGGCGGATGCCAAGGCCAGTTTTTCGACATGTAAATACTTGGTTTTAGTAGGTGTTAGACTTCAAATCAAGTAATAGATAATGTGTTCGTCATGAGAATCATCCTCCTTGTTCGTCATGAGAATCATCCTCCTAAACAAGGACCATAACAATGGTGTAAACCGAGGCTACGAGGTAGAGGAAATAATCGTGACTGTAATCGAGGGGGAAGAGAAGCGGAGCATGTGTCAGGGACAATTTCAGAGATTTGAAATATTTGTTTGCGATGGTATCCCATACAAACTCAGACCCCTTTTTGAGTAGTCGTGTAAATCCAAGAGTTATCTCGGCATAGTTCGGGATGAAACGACGAATAAAGTTTGCTTTCCCTTGCAAACTTTGTAACTGGCAAAGCGAAGAAGGAGGAGGGAGATTGAGAATCACCTCGACCTTTAAAGGATCTACCCTAATCCCTTGACGTGAAATGATAAAGCCTAGAAGTCGGCCAGATTCTATGCAGAAAACACACTTGTGAGGAGTCGAGCATATATGGTAAAACCGACAGTGGAGGAAAATGGCTCGGAGGTGTATTGGATGATCGACCCAGTGCATGGAATGAGCGGGTAATTCATCAAGATATGGCTACACAATGTTCTTGATATCATGGAAGGCATAAGACATAGCACACTGGAAAGTTGCGCCAACGTTTTTAAGACCGAAAGGAAGTTTCTGAAAAGAAAAAGTGACCCAAGGACAAATAAAAGCGGTTTTGTGTTGATCCTCGAGAATAATATTGATTTGATTATATCCAGAGAAACCATCCATTAGAGAGAAAATTTCACTTCCGGCGCAATTGTCGACAATCTGATCGATGAAGGGGGTAGGAAATTTGTCTTTAGGACAAGCTTTGTTAATATCCCTATAATCAACGCACACGCCGATTGTGCCTTGTTTCTTGTCGATCGGGACAAGATTGGAAACCCAATCAGTGAGGGCCACTGGGTAAATAAAGTCGGCTTTGAGAAGTTTCTCGACTTCAAGTTTGATAGTGGCTGCTTTACGTGGGTGAACTAGACGAAGGCGTTGCCATATGGGTTTAGTGTCTGGGTATGTCTTGATCTCATATATCACAATGTCGGGGTCAATTCCCATCATTTCTTCATAGCTCTAGGCGAAGACATCACGAAATTCTTTGAAAAGTGACTTGTAGGTGACGATTTCATTAGGGGAACATGAAGCTCTGATATGCACATTTTCGACAGTTCCAGGTTTTATGGATATGTCGAGGGGAATGGTGGGTGAAAAATTGCTTAAGTTCCCTTCGGAAAACACATCATGTGTGGACTCGGGAACAGTGGAAATGATGACAATGGTCGACGGGGTCGAGATCCGTTGGTAGTTCTCAATGGTGTGTTGTTCTAGGAAGAGGATGGAATGGTGATGTCCATCGTCCCAAGGGGTGTCTTCCATGACAGACATAATCATCTCGTCCGTGGGAAAAATGACGTGGAAAAGATCTAGAGATAAATCACCAAGAGAGGGGGTAGAAGGGGTTGTCGATTGAATGACCTGATAGGTGGATTCGACTGGACTGAAGGGAATTTCGTCACCGTAATGAAGATGATCGTTAGGGTCGGGTACCATCCATGGGTCATGAGACGCAAGGGTTTCGTGAATAGACGTGGATATCATGTTGATTGAAGCGACAGATAGATGTGGAACATCGAGTGGTGGGATGGGGAAGGTACCCATTAACGAGGAGTCTTTAAGAAGACCTACACCGACGTTCTCGTATCTGGAGGGGTTTTGGCGATGAATGGTATGTTTCCAGTACGCATATTTGAGTTAAAGAAGGCTAATTGGTCGACGGTAATTACCTTCCCTTGATGTCGGAAACGTACAACACGAAAAAGATTCGACACAACTGCGCGCATGGAATCAATCCAGCTACGACCAAGAAGAAGGTTGTAATCGAGAGGAGCGTCAAAGACTTCCACTTCAACTTGGACCGTTTTGCCTTCTAACGTTATTGACAACGAAGGAATGATGCGATAGGCTTAAAACCGGAGCCATTGAAGGCTTTAAGTGTGTTATGGGATTCACTCAAAGAGGGAGAGCCAATGGCTTTCCAGTAGGTAACAGACATGACACACGTCGAGGCACCCTCATCGATAGCAGTTCCACAAATGTTTTTGTCAGAGACAATCACTTGTATTGAGAATGCGAGTTGAGGGGGTAACCTTGGAATGTGATCTTCCAAGTCAAAAATTATTAAATTTGTATCCGTAGGGTCGATTCCACCGATAGCTTTCAACAGTGCCTTCCATTGTATAGGACAACTTTGAAGGACTTCGAGGGCTAACATCGCGGATAGTGCTTGGGCCAGATCTTCAACAATGTTGTAGTTCTGGGTAGCATGGGCATGAGGATTGAAAGCCAATTTCTAAACGACGCCCTTTGGAAGAGGGCGAAGAACTATGTCGAGGCTCGGTCGTTCGAGATGAAGAGGACCATTGGTAGGTGGAGTCGCGGGAGATGGTTAGACCAATGAAGGAGGTATAACATCAACCTTCTCTTTAGAGGGAGAATAATCTTTGGCTTGAGTGGTAAGTGTGATGTCACTTTGCTTTGAATCACCTGTACACATTAAGACATAATATGTAGTGGAGGGGGATGGTTGGTCATGAATGACCAATTGGGCCTGTTGTTGAGAAGGGAAGGGTTGTGACAAAATGGTCGGAGTGGGTGGTTTCGGGGTCCCTTGAAGGAACTTAGTAACCTCGGTGCGTCGTGGACAATCCTTAGTGTAGTGATCATCACCACAGATAAGACAAGGGTATCGGGGTTTGTGGTTATCCCTATTGTCAATGGGCGGTGTTTTGGTTCTCTCTGCTTGCGAAGTATTTTTTTCCTCCTTATTCTTACCCTTTCCCTTTCTAGATTTGTTTTTATTGGCAGGGGTAGATTGAACAACATTTACCTCAGAAGTCTTGCCAGTGGGAGGGGTAGGAGACAGAGTATTTTGAACATTAGAAGAAATGGGTTTGGGGTTGGTGCTAGAGGTGGAATGTGGTTGGGCATGGAAAGTGACAGTCACACCATCAGCTGCATGAGAAGCAACATGAGTAGTTGAAGTGGCGGAAGTGGAAGGACGAGGTGCATCAGGGAGTAAGTCGTAAAGAGTATTCATTTGTGAGTAAACAAGTTCAAGGTATTGAGCACGACTAATGGCCTGTTCTTCCGTGACAGCTCCACCCATGGCGATGTCACGACCGATGTCATTCACAAAGGATTTTGTGAACCACTCTGCTAACAACTGATCGGGAAGTTTGAGTTTGATGAGACGTTGTCTTCGTCACCACTCATGAATGTGATCAGAGATATGAGTGGCTTTGTTTTGTTTGAAAGAACTCAAAATCTTGGTCCCTGTCTCATAGCGGATCGATAACTGGTAGTGGGTGAGGAAAGCCATAGCGAGGGTGTTGAAGTCGGTGAAGAAACCTTATGGTAATTCTATATACCACTTCGCGGTAGAACCCGTGAGAGTTCATTGAAAAAGGCGTAAATGAATAGAGTCATCCATCAAGGAGTTGGATGAGCACCAAAGGTGAAAAGTCATGACATCATTGTTCAGGTCCTCTCCCGCTTTGCCATCGAATTTAGGGATGTTCGACGGTAGCTTGGCTAGTATAGTATGCCATTGGGGAGAGTGACGGATTGGATCATTTAAAATCCTTGACAGATCCGGGAGTTCCAGGGTGGCTAAGAAAGGTAACTGTCTATTCACATGCGGGTACTGGTGGCTTTGGGGAGGGAGTCACATCGGCAAACCAGTGGGACCATAAGCAGTCTGCATATAATGTGAAGATCCAGGAAGATTCAGTGGTTGTTGTGGAGGCAAGTAACTCATAGGGTTGTACCCTTGAATGGGGGCATAGGGTTGAGCGTTTGAGCCCCAAATAGGATTAGACGTACCTGGATATGGTTGGCCTATACCGGGAGGTATAATGGATGTAGCTGGAGGTTGTTTCCCCCCAGTCGATTGAGGGTTATGTTGTATCAAATGATTCCAATACTGGGCCAAGGATGGAGGTATGTTTTGTCCATAGGGTGGGGTCGGTGGGGGTTGTCCTCCAATCGGGGATTGTGTTCCAATCGGGGGTTGTGCTCCAATTGGGATTTGGGTTCCAATTGGGATTTTCCCTGCAAGGGGGGGTTGAGTCAAACCTCCTTGGTGAAATTATCCACCAACAGGAATCTGGTAATTTGGTGTGAATGACAGAATGGTGCCACTAGGATCAGTGTTGTCAATAGAGGATGTAAAAGGTCCTCTGAAAGGGGGTGGAGGAAGTGTCAGAATGAAACCAGGAGGAGAGTGCCTAGAAGAAGTGGGACCACCAGGAGTTCCAGATGTGATTTGCGTAGGAACGGGAATAGAGGCATTCAACGCATGGTACTTGGGTGGAAGTGTTGGTGTGACTCTGGGTGAAAGCGGTGTGCTAATAGGGTCTTGGCTAAACGTGGTAATCCTGGTGTGAAGACTCATAGTATCTGTGTAATGAACCATTTGTAAAGGGAGATTCAAGATGTGGTCAGCTCACGGAGCTTCTATACTAGGAAAATAATAAGCAGTAGTAAAAGGTACTGCGTCTAGATCAGATGTTTCGGGGAACGCAGGTGAGACGGTGATATCAACGCCTGCTCCTGAACCAAAGAGATCCCGTCTAAAAATGCCAATAGCCCAAAAAGGATCTTGGCCCTCAGGTCCTGGAAAAGTTCCAGTCGGTGATCTAGAAGACAAAACAACTAAGTCTCTAGAAGAATTCACTTGCATAATACGTCTCTTAGAGTCGAGGTGAATTTGAAAGTCCTCTCGAGAATTGGAAATTCATAACCATTCCAGAGAGTCAGTTATTTCCACTTGTGGAGTGGTGACGTCTTGGACTTCACTCTGTTGAGGAGAGCCCTCCGTTGAGCTGGTAGGCAAGGGTTGAGAACCTTCCATATTTTCTGGGGGTAAGCCCTGCATTCTATGTGAACGACATGGAGGGTCAATTGTGAACAAGTTAAAAACTTATGAAGAAAATTCTAAGGTCAACTTGGGTAAACAAACAACATGTGCTAGTAAACAAAATCTAGGAAACAACACCAAGCAAACAAGACCTTCTAATTCTGAAGTCACTAGTTGGTGATGAAATCCAACGTCACAATGACAAGATAAGAAGGGGATGGGATAGGGTGGAAAAGTTACATTGACGACCTGCTTAAAGGACTTACACCCTGGTGCAAGCTCCCACACATAATCGTGGGTATACCCTCCAAGGAGCCCGAGTGAGTTTGGACAACGTCTTTCCAGGTACCATGAAGACTTGCCCCTTCACAGTCACTTTTTGTAAGATCCTAAGAAGATAGGCCACTAAGATTACCACCAAAAACAATAAAGCCTGGGGGGACAGTCGACAGTTCGATCCACATGCAAGGGCAGGGTATCTAGCCTGAAATAAGCTTGAGAGGATTCCACTCATCATTGTGGGTATACCTCCAAGTGACCTCCGTAATACATGCAATCTCTACACCGATATCAACAAAGCAGGGTGAGTAACTCTGTTAATACCAATGCGACCTCGGGTTTGACCCTTGTGTGAGAAGGGTTTCCCAGGACAAAATGTTGCAAATGGAATTTGACACTCCTTAACACAAGATGCTATTGTGTGTTTTGTGATTTGGAGAGTGTATCTCTCTGCCTATTCCAAAGCTCTAGCCTAGCTAATGTTGGTGTAATACAGTCCTAGAAAAGAGTTACTAGTTAAATTTTAAAATTTTCACAATATTATTAAAGGTTGTTGTTACTCAAAGGTTATGGAAATGAAACCGATGTTGTGTGAGACTCTGACACAACAATGCATAGATAGGAATGAAAGATATCAATTCTCATTTGATGAATCCTATTTACGGGAGGGAAAGAGAAGTTTTCTAGAACAATCTTGAACTACGATATACAATCTTCTTTGAAATGCAATATCAACAAGTCACGAATCAATGCCAATTCTCTATTTGTTCTATTTCAACAATTGATTTCCAATATTTTCAAAATAAAAATGTTTTTTAAAAGAATTTTTTTTTTACTTTTCAAAAAGAACCACATAGTGGTGGTGGAACTAAGGAAAACCAATAACTAATGACAAGCAACATACAAAACCCAAACCAATCTTTCAATGAAGACAAAAATGACAAGCAGACAAGGCTAGTTTTTTCAAATGCACGAGAGAAACAATTTTCCAAGCAATGGGAATTTGAGAAAGACAATAAATCCCAACTTTTAAACAGATCACCGACTCCCAACCAAGCAAGCACTCAGATTCCAAGATCATAGATTATATCCTTGCTAAGAAAAGGTCAAGAGATGACAGTTGAGAAAAATGAACAATAGGTGCTTTCGATTTCCGAAGACTAATCATTAAAAAACTTCGAAGTCAAGAAACAATCAATCAGTGGCCCAAGAAGTTCTCTTCAAACACACATACAAATCTGGGTATTTGGGCATACAAATGACCTTAATCTCAAAATTTTGCAAAATGGGTTCGCAGGAAAGCAATGGTGTACAGTACAGAATGGATCATTCTTGCAGGATGGTCACAAGAAAAGTGTGAGATGTTCACACTGGACTGCACAGTAGGGTGTGAACTCCAGTAGTTCTCGCAGGCAATAAAAGGGTTCAGTGCGAGAATGACCGAAACTAGGCAAAATTTGAAAAAAAAAGACAAAGTTTTTGAAGGGACTTCTCGACCCAGAGAGTCTTTTAGGGTCCCCTAAAGACTCAGATATTGATAGAAATGAAAAAAGGTAAGGAAAGAGAAAATGGTTGAGGAAAAACACCAAAAACCACTAAAAAATGGGTTGCATCCCCAGTGGAGTCACCAATTTTGTTATCGAACTAATCGGTAGGTGCGGACACTGATAGATCTCCCTAGATCCACCTGGATCTAGAACAAAATAGGACAGGACATGACTCTTTCCCTAAGTTGCAATCATTGAATCTGTTAGTAAGGAGGAATAAGTGACATACCTTTGTATCACTTCCTTAGGTATCTGTTGCTCCCGCTTCGCTTCAGTGCTCTCGTGAGGTCAAGTCCAAGACAACACAAACCAACCAAAGTGAAGATAGTAAAATATATTCAATGTCAACTTATGCATATGATCAAGGAATTACACAATAATGTAAGAATGAGTTAATGGGAAAGGGACATGCCACTGTATCATATTAATTGAAAGTAGAAGATACAACCTGATCGCCTTGATGGCGCAAGATTCCTTTCAGTGGCCCTTGGTTCCAACACGCACACTTTCTCTGTACTTGCATGAAGAAGATCTAATTTCTCTTGATAGACTAGCTAGAGTCTCCAAGCTTCTATCTAAGAAGGGTTCTTCACACAATTCCTTCACCAATTCTTCAATTGATCTTGATTAACCTTTTCCATGAGAAACCTGTCAATATATAGGAGAAGGAGAGATGGTTATATGGATGAGGATGATCCCATCAAATATGAGAAGTCAGTAAAATGACAACCATATGAATGCCAACTGATTTTCTAGAAGATTCCCTTCTAGAACCCTCGAGACCTCTTCTCTTTTCCAGGTTTGAAAAAAGGTTCTCACTCTATGTACGGAGCAAACTACAAGAAGTTTGCACCCTAGATGAAGGTGGCTTGAGAGAATGAGGAATTCTCGCATCGTAGGTCATATGCAGCCTGCGAACTCACTTTAAAAATATGTTTTGGAAGGGGACAAGATCCACTTTTCTCAGGCAAAAAGTACCTGTTGGGAGCCTGAAAACACCATTGTTAATACATCACCAAGGTGACCAAAATCATGTGTAACAATGGTCGAGATCCAAGACAAAGAGCCGAACCCTGATTCAGAATCCGATTCTAAAAATAATGGTAAAGGACAGATAATTGATGCAGACCCCACTGCTATTGTCGCAACCGCAACAATTCAACCAGAAAAACCAAAATATCCTGAAGAGGGGGAGCGCCTTTTTCATTCATAGATGTGGGTGAAGGGGACCCCATTGAATTTTATTGTTGATAGAGGAAGCCAGAAGAACCTCATCTCAGCAGTCGTCGTCAAATAGTTGGGACTGTCGACAACACCACACTCACATCCATACAACATCGAGTGGCTTCACCAAGGATGAGATCTCTGTGTCAGCCAACAATGTCAATTTTCATACAGCATCCAACCCTTCAAGGATGAGGTATTATGTGATGTTGCCCCACTGGATGTCTATGATGTTCTCTTGGGCCAACCATATATGTGGAAGCGCCATGTTGTTTATGAGTCTTGACCCTGCAGTGTCGTTGTTTCTCTCGGGGGTCATCTCTATAGAATACCAGAGGTAGTTCCAAATACTATTCCACCTAAAACGTGTCGCAAGGTAGTATCTCATACTGCAAAATTTAGCTTCTTCACAATTTGTTCAAAAGGAGAACAGAAGGACACTGCAACCACTACAGTCTCACCCCAAGAACCTTTTATCAAACAGAAGCAAGTCGACAAGGTTGGAGAAAAGCACAAAGATTCCTTCTACACATCCTCCTCTCATGTAGCCTGACTTGTTGAACGGCCTCAGCCTCAATAGGTTCGTGACAAACTTCCACAAACTAAGCAGCGCGACGTCTCCAGCAAGGCAAGCAACTCACCAAGATGAAAATTCAGCAAAAGATTTTCCCTCTCCTCGGAGAACTCAACGCAATGGATACCATTGATTCCTAAGAAGGGAGGATTGATCCAGGTGGATATCAGTGGCCACCCACCTTTTTCGAATGGCTCAAAACAGTTTTCTGGCAATTTTGGCAATTTACTATTTTTAGAAGTTTTTAACTTCCAGGACCATTTTAAGGGCCCAAATGAAGGTTTTTCGAGATCGAGGTTCTCAATTATATCTGAAGGCATCATTGAGCACCCAAAATGAATCTCCTCGAGAATACCTTTCCAACTATCTATCACACGCCTAAAACAGAGATCGTATGCAAAAGTTACGACCTCGAGAAGTTGATGTACTCACTTACCCAAACGGGGCCCACATGACTTTTGGCACTTCATCTCCTAGGGTTAGGTTTTTGGATGTCTAAGACTCTTTGAATTCCTATTTATTGTAAAAAGGCCTTTAGAGCCTCACTGTAATGATCTTCTTGCGAATGTGAGTAGCCGTCACATCTCTTCTCAGAGATAAGCTGCCACCATTATAGCGAATCTTTCACTCTGTATTCTTACAGTCTCTGTACATTTCTTTCATTAACAGGAATCATGTATTACAATATCTCTGTGTTTATGGTTTCATCTCTGATATATTTCTGTTATATTATTGGATATACGTGATATCTCTGTGCATTTCTTTATTATATCTCCACTCTCATTTCGTGCCGAAAATAATCCAGATTAGTGGTATCAGAGTAGGCTGCTCTTGATCATTTTTTCAGTGCATGTCCCCGATGAGGTCTGAGTATAAAAAGTTGGGTCTCAAGCTTGTCTCTCTTGAAGACAATCACTCTCGCACACCCAATAAACCCTTAATGGCGGAAGAAAATAAAAACGACGGAGCAGAAAATCCTATCAATATGTTGCTTGAGCAAGCTCTCACGCGACAGAGGGACGAAATGATGGATAATTTTGCCCACATCCTTCAACGCCTGCCGATAGCATCAGGCGCATCTTTATCAAGAGGTCACTTTGGAGGCACCTGACCTTTCAAGGTACAAGTTAATTTTGATATTTCTGTATTTGAAGGACAGATAGATGCAGAAGCCCTAGAAAAATGGTTAACTCTGCTAGAAGGTTATTTCTATGTTCACAATTTTTCCGACAAATAAAAGATCACCTTTGCACTCCTTAAAGCTCTCCCTCATGTCAAACATTGGTGGGAAACTCACTGGGAGCAAAGTTCAACAGAGGAGTTTTGAATATACGGGGCCGATCCCACTTGGGATTTGTTTGTGGATGTGGTAAAGGAACGGTATTACCCTGTTGGCAACTATGAGGACCATTACATGAGATGGACCACACTGCGACAAGAGAGGGGCCAAGCAGTTCCAGAGTTCACCAATACATTCCATACCTTATGCACCAAGTTGGGTATCAAATACTCCGAGCGACATTTGGTTCTAAAATACCATGGGGCTCTACACAGATACATCCAGACTGAAATGGATTTTCTAGACATCTCATCACTCGGTGTTGCTTAACGATATGTTGTTAAAATCGAGCAAAAATTTAAGCACCAGAACAAACAGGAGTTCGGGTATCCAAATCCGCAACAACCGAAGTATGACAAAAACAGCCCTAACAAACAGTCTCCTGAAAACTAGTCCAAGACACAGGAAAATAAGGGTCAGGGGAAGACAAAGAAGGACACCGAAAAATGGTGCGAGTTCCACAAAATCCCCAAGCACAACACAGATGAATGTCGCTTAAAACAATCATTGGTGGCCGAGATCAAAGACATAGAGCCGAACCCTGATTCAGAATCTGATTCTGAAAATAATAGTAAAGGACAGATCATTAGCACAGACCCCACTGTTATTGTCGCAACCGCAACAATTCAACCAGAAGAACCAACAGATCCTGAAGAGGGGGAGCACCTTTTTCATTCAAAGATGTGGGTGAAGGGGACCCCACTGCATTTTATTGCTGGTAGCGGAAGCCAGAAGAACCTCATCTCAGCAGAGGTCGTCAAACAGTTGGGACTGTCGACAACACCACACCCACAACCATACAACATCGGGTGGCTTCGCCAAGGATGAGATCTCCATGTCAACCAACAATGTCGATTGTCATACGGCATCCAACCCTTCAAGGATGAGGTATTATGTGATGTTTCCCCATTGGATGTCTGTGATGTTCTCTTGGGCCAACCATATATGTGGAAGCGCCATGTTGTTTATGAGTCTCAACCCCACAGTGTCATTGTTTCTCTCGGGGGTCATCTCTACAGAATACCAGATGTAGTTTCAACTAATGTTCCACCTAAAATGTGCCGCAAGGTAGTATCTCATACTGCAAAATTTAGCTTCTTCATAATCTGTTCAAAAGGAGAACAGAAGGAAACTGCAACCACTACAGTCTCACCCCAAGCACCTTCTATCAAACAGAAGCAAGTCGACAAGGTTGAAGCAAAGTGCAAATATTCCTTCTACACATCGTCCTCTCATGTATCCCAACTTATTGAACGGCCTCAGCCTCAACAGGTTCGTGACAAACTTCCACAAACTAAGCAGCGCGACATCTCCAGCAAGGCAAGGAACTCACCAAGATGTAGATTCAGCAAATTTTTTTCCCTCTCCCATGGGAAATCAACACAATGGATACCATTGCTTCTTAAGGAGGGAGAATTGATATATGTGGATATCGGTGGCCACCCACCTTTTCCGACTAGTTCAAAACAGTTTTCTGGCAATTTTGGCAATTTACTATTTTTAGCAGTTTTTAACTTTCGGGGCCATTTTGAGGGCCCAAATGAAGGTTTTTCGAGATAGAGGTTTTCAATGATTGTTGATGGCATCATTGAGCCCCAAAAATGAATATCCTCGACAATACCTTTCCAACTAACTATCACACGCCTAAAACGGAGATTGTATGCAAAAGTTACGACCCCGGGAAGTTGATGTACTCACTTACCCAAACGGGGCCCACATGAATTTTGGCGCTTCATCTCCTAGGGTTAGGTTTTTGGATGTCTAAGACTTTTGGCATTCCTGTTTATTGTAAAAAGGCCTTCAGATCCTCATTGTAATGATGTTCTTGCGAATGCGAGTAGCCGTCACATCTCTTCTCAGAGATAAGCTACCACCATTCTAGCGAGTCTTTCACTCTGTATTTATATAGTCTCTGTACATTTCCTTCATTAATATAAATCGTGTATTAATGTATCTCTATGTTTATGGTTGCATCTCTGATATATTTATGTTATATTATTGGATATACATGATATCTCTGTGCATTTCTTTATTATATCTCCGCTCTCATTTCGTGCCGAAAATAATCTGGATCAGTGGTATCAGAGCAGGTTGCTCTTGATCATTTTTTCATTGCATGTCCCCGACAAGGTCCGAGTATAGAAAGTTGGGTCTCAATATTGTCTCTCTTTAATAAAATCTCTCTCTCACACCCAAGAAACCTTCAATGGCAGAAGAAAAGAAAAACGACGGTGCAGACGCTCATATCAATCTGTTGCTTGAGCAAGCTCTCACGCGACAGAGGACGAAATGATGGAGAATTTTTCCCATGTCCTTCAATGGCTGCCAATAGCATCAGGCGCATCTTCATCAAGTGGCCACTTTGGAGGCACCTCGCCTTTCAAGATACAAGTTAATTTTGATATTCCTGTATTTGAAGGACAGATAGATGCAGAAGCCCTAGAAAAATGGTTAACTCTGCTAGAAGGTTATTTCTCTGTTCACAATTTTCCCGACAAAGAAAAGATCACCTTTGCACTCCTTAAAGCTCTCCCTCATGTCAAACATTGGTGGGAAACTTACTAGGAGCAAAGTTCCACAGAGGATTCTGGAATATACGGGGCTGATCCCACTTGGGATTATTTTGTGGATGCGTTAAAGCAATGGTATTACCCTGTTGTCAACTATGAGGACTAGTACATGAGATGGACCACACTCCGGCAAGAGAGGGGCCAAGCAATTACGTAGTTCACCAATACCTTCCATACCTTGCGCACCAAGCTAGGTATCAAAGACTCTGAGTGACATTTAGTTCTAAAATACCATGGGGATCTACACAGATACATCCAGACTAAAATGGATTTTCTGGACATCTCTTCACTCGGTGCTGCTTATAAATATCCTATTAAAATCGAGTAGAAATTTAAGCACCAGAACAAACGAGAGTTCGGGTATCCAAATCCGCAACAACTGAAGTATGACAAAGACGACCCTAACAAATAGTCTCCCAAAAACCAGTCTAAGACACAGGAAAACAAGGGTCGGGGGAAGACAAAGAAGGAAACCGGAAAATGGTGCGAGTTCCATAAAATCCCCTGGCACAACACTGATGAATGTCGCTCAAAACAATCATTGTTGGACGAGATAAAAAACAAAGAGCTGAACCCTGATTCAAAATCTGATTCTGAAAATAATGGTAAAGGACAAATCAATGACGCAGACCCCACTGCTATTGTCGCAACCGCAACAATTCAACCAAAAGAACCAAGAGATCCTGAAGAGGGGGAGCACCTTTTTCATTCACAGATGTGGGTGAAGGGGACCCCGTTGCATTTTATTGTTGATAGCAGAAGCCAGAAGAACCTCATCTTAGCAGAGGTCGTCAAACAGTTGGGACTGTCGACAACACCACACCCGAAACCATACAACATCGGGTGGCTTTGCCAAGGACAAGATCTCCATGTTAGCCAACAATGTTGATTGTCATATGGCATCCAACCCTTCAAGGATGAGGTATTATGTGATGTTGCCCCACTAGATGTATGTGATATTCTCTTGGGCCAACCATATATGTGGAAATCCCATGATATTTATGAGTCTTGACCCCACAGTGTCATTGTTTCTCACGGGGGTCATCTCTACAAAATACCAGAGGTAGTTCCAACTACTATTCCAGCTAAAATGTTCTGCAAGGTAGTATCTCATACTGCAAAATTTAGCTTCTTCACAATCTGTTCAAAAGGAGAACAGAAGGACACTGCAACCACTACAGTCTTTCCCCAAGCACCTTCTATCAATCAGAAGAAAGTCGACAAGGTTGCATCAAAGTGCAAAGATTCCTTCTACACATCGTCCTCTCATGTAGCCTGACTTGTTGAATGGCCTCAACCTCAACAAGTTCGTGACAAACTTCCACAAACTGAGCAGCGCGACATCTCCAACAAGGCAAGCAACTCACCAAGATGAAAATTCAGCAAACGATTTTCCCTCTCCCTCGGGAAATCAAGGCAATGGATACCATTTATTCCTAAGTAGGGAGGATTGATCCAGGTGGATATTGGTTGCCACCCACCTTTTCCGACTGGCTCAAAACAATTTTCTGGCAATTTTGGCAATTTACTATTTTTAGTAGTTTTTAACTTTCGGGGCCATTTTGAGGGCCCAAATGAAGGTTTTTTGAGATCGAGCTTCTCAATGAATCTCCTTGACAATAAATTTCCAACGAGCTATCACACGCCTAAAACGGAGATCGTATGCAAAAGTTACGACCACGGGAAGTTGATGTACTCACTTACCCAAACGGGGCCCACATGACTTTTGGCGCTTCATCTCCTAGGGTTAGGTTTTTGGATGTCTAAGACTTTTGGAATTCCTGTTTATTGTAAAAAGGCCTTCAGAGCCTCATTGTAATGATATTCTTGCGAATGCGAGTAGCCGTCACATCTCTTCTCAGAGATAAGTTGCCACCATTCTAGAAAGTCTTTCACTCTGTATTTTTACAGTCTCTGTACATTTCTTTCATTAATAGAAATCATGTATTATTGTATCTCTGTGTTTATGGTTTCATCTCTGATATATTTCTATTATATTATTGGATATACGCGATATCTCTGCGCATTTCTTTATTATATCTCCGCTCTCATTTCATGCTGAAAATAATCCGGATCAATGGTATCAGAGCAGGCTCCTCTTGATCATTTTTTCAATGCATGTCCCCGACAAGGTCAGACTATAGCAATTTGGGTCTCAATCTTGTCTCTCTTGAAGAAAATCGCTCTCGCACACCCAAAAAACCCTCAATGGTGGAAGAAAATAAAAACGACGGAGCAGACGATCCTATCAATCTGTTGCTTGAGCAAGCTCTCACGTGACAGAGGAACGAAATGATGGAGAATTTTTCCCACATCCTTCAACGCCTGCCGATAGCATCAAGCACATCTTCATCAAGCGGCCACTTTGGAGGCACCTCACCTTTCAAGGTACAATTTAATTTTGATATTCATGTATTTGAAGGACAGATAGATGCAGAAGCCCTAGAAAAATGGTTAACTCTGCTAGAAGGTTATTTCTCTGTTCACAATTTTTCTGACAAAGAAAAGATCACCTTTGCACTCCTTAAATCTCTCCCTCATGTTAAACATTAGTGGGAAACTTATTGGGAGAAAAGTTCCACAGAGGAGTTTGGAATATACGGGGCCGATCCCACTTGGAATTTTTGTGTGGATGTGGTAAAGAAACAATATTATCCTATTAGCAACTATGAGGACCAGTACATGAGATGGACCACACTGCAGTAAGAGAGGAGCCAAGAAGTTTCAGATTTCACCAATACCTTCCATATCTTGCACACCAAGCTAGGTATCAAAGACTCTGAGCAACATTTGGTTATGAAATACAGTGGGGCTCTACACAGATACATCCAGACTGAAATGGATTTTCTGGACATCTCATCACTCAATGTTGCCTAATGATATGTTGTTAAAATCGAACAAAAATTTAAGCACCAGAACAAACGGGAGTTTGGGTATCCAAATCCGCAACAACTGAATTATGACAAAGACGGCCCTAACAAACAGTCTCTCGAAACCCATTCCAAGACACAGGAAAAGAAGGGTCAGGGGAAAACAAAGAAGGAGACCGGAAAATGGTGCGAGTTCCACAAAAGCCACTGGCACAAAACCAATGAATGTCGCTCAAAACAATCATTGGTGGCCGAGATCAAAGACAAAGAGCTGAGCCCTGATTTAGAATCTGATTCTAAAAATAATGGTAAAGGACAGATCATTGACACAGACCCCACTGCTATTGTCACAACCACAACAATTCAACCAGAAGAACCAACAGATCCTGAAGAGGGGGAGTACCTTTTTCATTCACAGATGTGGGTGAAGGGGACCCCACTGCATTTTATTGTTGGTAGTGGAAGCCAAAAGAATATCATCTCAGCAGAGGTCATCAAACAGTTGGGACTGTCGAAAACACCACACCCGCAGCCATACAACATCGGGTGGCTTCACCAAGGACGAGATCTTCGTGTCAGCCAACAATGTTGATTGTCATACGACATCCAACCCTTCAAGGATGAGGTATTATGTGATGTTGCCCCACTGGATTTCTGTGATGCTCTCTTGGGCCAACCATATATGTGGAAGCGTTATGTTGTTTATGAGTGTCGACCCCGCAGTGTCGTTGTTTCTTTGGGGGTCATCTCTACAGAATACCAGAGGTAGTTCTAACTACGGTTCCACCTAAAAATTGTCGCAAGGTAGTATCTCATACTGCAAAATTTAGCTTCTTCACAATCTGTTCAAAATGAGAACAGAAGGACACTGCAACCACTACAGTCTCACCCCAAGCACCTTCTATCAAACATAAGTAAGTCAACAAGGTTGCAGCAAAGTTCAAAGATTCCTTCTACACATCGTCCTCTCATGTAGTCTGACTTGTTGAATGACCTCAGCCTCAACAGGTTCATGACAAACTTCCACAAACTGAGTAGCGCGACGTCTCCAGCAAGGCAAGCAACTCACCAAGATGCAAATTCAGCAAACTCTTTTCCCTCTCCCTGGGGAACTCAAAGCAATAGAGACCATTTCTTCCTAAGGAGGGAGGATTGATCCAGGTGGATATCGGTGGCCACCCACCTTTTCTGACTGGCTCAAAACAATTTTCTGGCAATTTTGGCAATTTACTATTTTTAGCAGTTTTTAACTTACGGGGCCATTTTGAGGGCCCAAATGAAGGTTTTTCAAGATATAGGTTCTCAATGATAGCCAAAGGCATCATTAAGCCCCCAAAATGAATTTCCTCAACAATACTTTTCCAACGAGCTATCACATGCCTAAAACAGAGATCGTATGCAAAATTTACGACCCCGGGAAGTTGATGTACTCACTTACCCAAACAGGGCCCACATGACTTTTGGCACTTCATCTCCTAGGGTTAGGTTTCTGGATGTCTAAGACTTTTGGCATTCCTTTTTATTGTAAAAAGGCCTTCAGAGCCTCATTGTAGTGATCTTCTTGCGAATGCGAGTAGCCGTCACATCTCTTCTCAGAGATAAGCTTCCACCATTCTAGCGAGTCTTTTACTCTGTATTTTTACAGTCTCTGTACATTTCTTTCATTAATAGAAATCATGTATTACTGTATCTTTGTGTTTATGGTTGCATCTCTGATATATTTCTGTTATATTATTGGATATACGTGATATCTCTGTGCATTTCTTTATTATATCTCCGCTCTCATTTCGTGCCAAAAATAATCCGGATCAATGGTATCAGAGCAGGCTGCTCTTGATTGTTTTTTCAGTGCATGTCCCCGACGAGGTCCAAGTATAGCAAGTTGGGTCTCAAGCTTGTCTCTCTTGAAGACAATCGCTCTTGCACACCCAAGAAACCCTCAATGGAGGAAGAAAAGAAAAATGATGGAGCAGATGATCCTATCAATCTGTTGCTTGAACAAGCTCTCATGCTACAGAGGGACGAAATGATGGAGAATTTTCCCCACATCCTTCAAAGCTTGACGATAGCATCAGGCGCATCTTCATAAATCAACCACTTTAGAGGCACCTCGTCTTTCAAGGTACAAGTTAATTTTGATATTTCTGTATTTGAAGGACAGATAGATGCAGAAGCCCTAGAAAAATGGTTAACTCTGCTAGAAGGTTATTTCTCTGTTCACAATTTTTCCAACAAAGAAAAAATCACCTTTGCACTCCTTAAAGCTCTCCCTCATGTCAAACATTGGTGGGAAACTTACTGGGAGAAAAGTTCCACAGAGGAGTCTGGAATATACGAGGTCGATCCCACTTGAGATGTTTTTGTGGATGCGGTAAAGGAACAGTATTACCCTATTGGCAACTATGAGGACTAGTACATGAGATGGACCACACTGTGGCAAGAGAGGGGCCAAGCAGTTTTGGAGTTCACCAATACCTTCCATACCTTGCGCACCAAGCTAGGTATCAAAGACTCTGAGCGACATTTGGTTCTGAAATACCATGGGGCTCTACACAGATACATCCAGAATGAAATGGATTTTCTTGACATCTTATCACTCCATGATGCTTATCGATATGCTGTTAAAATCGGGCAGAAATTTAAGCACCAAAACAAATGGGAGTTCGGGTATCCAAATCCACAAAAATCGAAGTATGAAAAAGATGGCCCTAACAAACAGTCTCTTGAAAACTAGTCCAATACACAGGAAAAGAAGGGTCAGGGGAAGACAAAGAAGGACACCGGAAAATGGTGCGAGTTCCACAAAAGCCCCTAGAACAACACCGATGAATGTTGCTCAAAAAAATCATTGGTGGCCGAGATCAAAGACAAAGAGCCGAGCCCTGATTCAGAATCTGATTCTGAAATTAATGGTAAAGGATAGATCATTGACGCAGACCCCACTGCTATTGTCACAACCGAAGCAATTCAACGAGAAGAACCAACAGATCTTGAAGAGGGGGAGCACCTTTTTCATTCACAGATGTGGGTGAAGGGGACCCCACTACATTTTATTGTTGGTAGCGGAAGCTAGAATAACCTCATATCAACATAGGTCGTCAAACAGTTGGGACTGTCGACAACACCACACCCGCATCCATACAACATCGGGTGGCTTCGCCAAGGACGAGATCTCCGTGTCAGCCAAAAATGTTGATTTTCATATGGCATCCAACCCTTCAAGGATGAGGTATTATGTGATGTTGCCCCACTGGATTTTTGTGATGTTCTCTTGGGCCAACCATATATGTGTAAGCGCCATGTTGTTTATGAGTCTCGACCCCGCAGTGTCATTGCTTCTCTGGGAGGTCATCTCTACAGAATACTAGAGGTAGTTCCAACTATTCTTCCACCTAAAAAGTGCCACAAGGTAGTATCTCATACTGCAAATTTTAGCTTCTTCACAATCTGTACAAAAGGAGAACAGAAGAACACTGCAACCACTACAATCTCGCCCCAAGCACATTCTATCATACAGAAGCAAGTCGACAAGGTTGCAGCAAAGAGAAAAGATTCCTTCTACACATCGTCCTCTCATGTAGCCCGACTTGTTGAATGGCTTCAGCCTCAACAGGTTCGTGACAAACTTCCACAAACTGAGCAGCACGATGTCTCTAGCAAGGCAAGCAACTCACCAAGATGCAAATTCAACAAACTCTTTTCCCTCTCCCTCGGGAACTCAACGCAATGGAGACCATTTCTTCCTAAGGAGGGAGGATTGATCTAGGTGGATATCGGTGGCCACCCACCTTTTTCGACTGGCTCAAAACAGTTTTCTGGCAATTTTGGCAATTTACTATTTTTAATAGTTTTTAACTTCTGGGGCCATTTTGAGGGAAAAAATGAAGGTTTTTTGAGATCGAGGTTCTCAATGATAGTTGAAGGCATCATTGAGCCCCCAAAATGAATCGCCTCGACAATACCTTTCCAACAAGCTATCACAGGCCTAAAACAGAGATCGTATGCAAAAGTTATGACCCGGGGAAGTTGATGTACTCACTTACCCAAACAGGGCCCACATGAATTTTGGCGCTTCATATCCTAGGGTTAGGTTTTTGGATGTCTAAGACTTTTGGCATTCTTGTTTATTGTAAAAAGGCCTTCAGAGCCTCATTGTAATGATCTTATTGCGAATGCGAGTAGCCGTCACATCTCTTCTCAGAGATAAGCTGCCACCATTCTAGCGAGTCTTTCACTCTATATTTTTACAGTCTCTGTATATTTCTTTCATTAATAAAAATCGTGTATTATTGTATCTCTATGTTTATGGTTGCATATCTGATATATTTATGTTACATTATTGGATATACGCGATATCTCTGTGCATTTCTTTATTATATCTCCGCTCTCATTTCGTGCCGAAAATAATCTAGATCAGTGGTATCAAAGCAAGCTACTCTTGATCGTTTTTTCAGTGCATTTCCCAGACAAGTTCCGAGTATAGAAATTTGGGTCTCAAGCTTATCTCTCTTGAATACAATTTCTCTCGCACACCCAAGAAACCCTCAATGGCGGAAGAAAAGAAAAATGACGGATCAGACGATCCTATCAATCTGTTGCTTGAGCAAGCTCTCATGCGTCAGAGGGACGAAATGATGGAGAATTTTTCCCACATCCTTCAACGCCTGTCAATTACATCAGGTGCATCGTCATCAAGCGACCACTTTGGAGGCAACTCACCTTTCAAAGTACAAGTTAGTTTTGATATTCCTGTATTTGAAGGACAGATAGATGCAGAAGCCCTAGAGAAATGGTTAACTCTGCTAGAAGGTTATTTCTTTATTCACAATTTTTTCGACAACGAAAATATCACCTTTGCACTCCTTAAAGCTCTCCCTCATGTCAAAAATTGGTGGGAAACTTACTGGGAGCAAAGTTCCACAGAGGAGTCTGGAATATACGGGGTCGATCCCACTTGGGATTTTTTTGTGGATGCGGTAAAGGAACAGTATTACCCTGTTGGCAACTATGAGGACCAGTACATGAGATGGACCACACTGTGGCAAGAGAGGGTCCAAGCAGTTTCGGAGTTCACTAATACCTTCCATACCTTTCACACCAAGCTGGGTATCAAAGACTCCGAGCGACATTTGGTTCTAAAATAATGTGGGGCTCTACACAGATACATCCAGACTGGAATGGATTTTCTCGACATCTCATCATTCGGTGCTTCTTATCGATATGCTGTTAAAATCGAGTAGAAATTTAAGCACCAAAACAAACAGGAGTTCGGGTATCAAGGACAGCCCTAACAAACAGTCTCCAGAAAACCAGTCCAAGACACAGGAAAAGAAGGGTCGGGGGAAGACAAAGAAGGACACCGGAAAATGGTGCGAGTTCCACAAAATCCCCTGGCACAACATCGATGAATGTCACTCAAAACAATCATTGGTGGCCAAGATCAAAGACAAAGAGTCGAACCCTGATTCAGAATTCGATTCTGAAATTAATGGTAAAGGAAAGATCATTGACGTGGACCCCACTGCTATTGTTGCAACCGCAACAATTAAACCAGAAGAACCAATAGATCCTGAAGAGGGGGAGCATATTTTTCATTCACAAATGTGGGTGAAGGGGACCCCACTGCATTTTATTGTTGGTAGTGGAAGCTAGAAGAACCTCATCTCAGCAGAGGTCGTCAAACAGTTGGGACTATCGACAACACCACACCCATAGCCATACAATATTGGGTGGCTTCGCCAAGGATGAGATCTTCGTGTCAGCCAACAATGTTGATTGTCATATGGCATCCAACCTTTCAAGGATGAGGTATTATGTGATGTTTCTCACTGGATGTCTGTGATGTTCTCTTGGGCCAACCATATATGTGGAAGTGCCATGTTGTTTATGAGTCTCAACCCCGCAATGTCGTTTTTTCTCTAGGGGGTCATCTCTACAGAATACCAGAGGTAGTTCCAACTATTGTTCCACCTAAAAAGTGCCGCATGGTAGTATCTCATACTGCAAAATTTAGCTTCTTCACAATCTGTTCAAAAGGAGAACAGAAGGACACTGCAACCACTACAATCTCGCCCCAAGCACCTTCTATCAAACAGAAGCAAGTTGACAAGGTTGCAACAAAGCACAAAGATTCTTTCTACACATCATCCTCTCATGTAGCCTGACTTTTTGAATGGCCTCAGCCTCAATAGGTTCATGAAAAACTTCCACAAACTGAGCAGCGCGACGTCTCCAGCAAGGCAAGCAACTCAACAAGATGCAGATTCAGCAAACGCTTTTCCCTCTCCCCCGAGAACTGAATGAAATGGATACCATTTCTTCCTAAGGAGGGAGGATTAATCTAGGTGGATATCGGTGGACACCCACCTTTTCTGACTGACTCAAAACAATTTTCTGGCAATTTTGTCAATTTACTATTTTTAGCAGTTTTTAACTTTGGGGGCCATTTTGATGGCCCAAATGAAGGTTTTTCAAGATTGAGGTTCTCAATGAAAGCCAAAGGAATCATTGATCCCCAAAAATGAATCTCCTCGACAATACCTTTCCAAAAAGCTATCACATGCCTAAAATAGAGATCGTATGCAAAAGTTACGACCCCGGGAAGTTGATGTACTCACTTACCCAAACGGGGCCCACATGACTTTTGGCGCTTCATCTCCTAGGGTTAGGTTTTTGGATGTCTAAGACTTTTGAAATTCCTGTTTATTGTAAAAATTCCTTCAGATCCTCATTGTAATTATCTTCTTGCGAATGCAAGTAGCCGTCACATCTCTTCTCAGAGATAAGCTGCCACCATTCTAGCAAGTCTTTCACTCTGTATTTTTACAGTCTCTGTACATTTATTTCATTAATATAAATCATGTATTACTATATCTCTGTGTTTATGGTTGCATCTCTGATATATTTCTGTTATATTATTTGATATACGTGATATCTCTGTGCATTTCTTTATTATATCTCCACTCTCATTTCGTGTCGAAAATAATCCGGATCACAGGTTGATGATGATGATGATGTATCAGTTTTAGTGAAAACAATAGTGCCAAGTTGATTCTCTCATTTATATTTTTGAGAGGAGGGAAGGGGAAAGGAAAGGGGTTCTAAGCCTCCTTCCATTTGGTGCTGGAGAATCTAGGGAGTTGGATCTTACTTCAGGTTGGAGAATGCAAACTAGGGGGTTGGAGCCTCCTTCCAGTTGGTGCTGTAGAATATAGAGAGTTGGAGATTCATTAAGGTTGGAGCCTGTAAAGTAGGGGGTTGGAGATTCCTTCCATTTGGTGCTAGATAATTTGGGGAGTTGTAGCTTCCTTTAGGTTGGGTCCTATAAATAGGGGGTTGGTTCCTCCTTCTAGTTGGTGATGGAGAAGTTTTGAAGTTGGTGCTTCTTGTGGATGTATTATTCAGGATATATATTAAAAAGTATTTTATGGGTTTATCCCATTTTGGTTTCCATGTAAAACTCTTGTGTACTGTGTATTTCTGGTTATATGTTGATTATATCTTGAATGAAATCATAAGTCATAAATTGCTCATAACTTAATGTTTACATATTATGGTTAAAATTGTAAAATGTGATCGATATTGATTCACCCCCCTCTTAGTATTGGTGGATATTCCAACAATTGGTATTAGAGTAGGTCCTTCAGAAATAGTCTAACCACTAGAAGGTAAATCATGGATTACATAGATAATGGAACACTATTGTTTGATGGTTAGAATTATGAGAGATGGAGCTTAAGAATGAAAGTGTTTTTAGAGGTAGAGGGGTATGATGTTTGGTAATCAGTTCTTACATGATACACCACCTCAAAGAGACCTCTGAAGACTGTAGCCAACACATAATTAAAAGGGAACAACAAAATAACAATGGATGTCATCCTAGATGGATTACCTAATTTAGTAAAAGTCAAAGTGGTACAATGATCATCAACCAAAGATCTTTGGGATAAGCTACACAATCTCTACTTTAAGGAATCTATTCTTGCAACAACAGAGCCAGAGCATGTTGATCAAGATAAAGAATATATTGAGATATAACAAGAAGAACTTGAAAATGATGAAGATGATTATGAAGAAGGTGAAGTGGATCTTTAGGAAGAACTAATTAGTGCTTTGAGTGAGATAAAAAGATAAAGGAAGAAAAACAAGTCAGTCAAGGAAGATTTGATCAAGCCAAAGGAAGGTTCTCAAAATACCAACAAAAAATCTGAATAATTGCAACATATTATTACAAATATAAAGGTCTAGCTAGAAGAAGCTAGAAGGATTGAAGAAACACTCAAAAACTAGTTTGAAAAAAAGCATAAAATAAACAGGTGTTTGGAAGATGAAATGGTATTACAGAGAAAATAACGTGTCGAGGAAGAAGAAGAAGTTACTCAATTAAAAATCAAGGTAAAGGAAGAAGAAAAGAGAGAAGATATTTTGACAAGTCATCTTAAGGAAATAGCTGAGGGCTTAAACAAGATTGAAGAATAATTTAGTCAAAAAGAAAGAATATTTTAAGAAAAAATCATCTCCTTGAAAACACAACTTGAAGAAGAAAAGAGAACAAAATAAGTAATGAAGAGCCTGATGATGAAGAAAGAGGAAAATTGTGAGAATCTTAAAGAATAAGTCGTCTCATTAAGAGTTGAAGTTGACAAGCTCAACAAGAACTTGAAGAGCTCTCAAGTACTAGAAGATATTCTCAAATATCAAAGATCACCCTTCAATAAATAAAGTCTTGGATACATTGGTGAGTCCTTGTGCAAGGAATATGAAAATGTCAATCCCAACAATAGCATTGAAGAGAGTGGAAGCTCCACACAACTAGTAATGAAAGTTGAAGAGAAGTGTTCAAGATTCTCAGAAAAAAAAAAGAATGAAGAGAAAGAAAAGAACCGTGACTACATTCTCAAAGGAAGAAATCACGGTCAACAAGATTCAAAGAGGGATGAATGCATAAGAGGACCCTCTATCTCCAAGTATCAAAGAAGCTTCAATCATTGTGAGGGAAACAATATAAGACAAGATCGTGATCAAATAAGGCATGAATTCAGAAGGACTACATCACAAATAGGATCATTGGCTCCTAGGTATCAAAGTTTATTTCCTAGTTATTGTTTTACTTGTAATAATTTTGGACATAAAGTTGTAGATTGCGGATCATATGGAATAAATGTTAAAGAAAGAGATGTTTAGGTTCCCCCCTACAATATTGAATGTTACAAATGCCACAACTATGGACATATATCTTGTGATTGTAGAATATTGATGAAGTCTTCCTTGAAGGAAAACATTGATATAAGATACAAGAAGGTTTAGAGAAGAAAGAAAAAAAAAGAACATATGAATAAAGAACTCCCAGAAATTATACTCACAGGATTTACAAAATTGTGAAATCATGATGAATCTATAGGTAAAGAGGAAGGTGTCAAAAATAAAAATCATGACCCCACAACAAAGCAACCTTGTATATTGTTCTAATCCATATTGCTTGGAAACTCCCAATAATGTGAATATCGAAGAGGGGGAGTCTAATAAACAACTATTAAATATTGGAGAACTATCTTTTAGGAAATCTGAAGTGTTTACAGATTTTGGGAAAACATATTATGAATGGTATGATGGCATAGGTACAAAATCTCTCATGACAAATTGGTTGGTTAAGGAGCAGGTTTCAGAACACATCCCTGTGTAGGTATGAATAGGTAAAATGGTTGTTACGAGGAATATCATTGGCACACTTTTGAGGAAGAGATTCATGATTGTATATAGGTTTCCAATCATGTACTCAAGAAAGGATATATTCATTAAAAAATGTTGCAAACTTGTAGAATTTGATTTGAAGATAGAGAAGACTAGTGAATACATTAGATTTAACTTGAGAAGAAATAATATGTGGTGATCAGTTGCAGTAAATTTGGAGAAGTATTTAGAATAATAAAATGATAGATGGGTCAACATTATGTGTAGCAGAATCATGGACAGTCATGTGGCATATGGACAATGATGAATTCATGAGATATTTGGCAGGTCTAGAAGATAATAATTTTGACATGAGCGCTTTTAATATATGTTGGTGGATTACACTAGGAAGTACCAATTGAAAAGAAGTCATGGAAGAGAGGAAATGAAGAATATACAAGAAGCCCCACTTTGATATACACAACATCTTGAAAATAAGATAGGGGGAGATAATTCGTCATGGGGAGTGACCCTTTTCAATTGATTTCAAAGAGGGGTAGAAAGAACAAAAGGAGAGAGAAAAAAAAGGAAGACAGGGGGAGAAATGATCACAGGGGGAGTATGAGTGCTTCCATAAATGTTAAAGGGGGATATTGTTGGAAAGTTGGTTTTCGTTGATATCAACCCTAGAAGAACTCTATAAGCCTCTAGAAGTTATGGGTGTATTTGAAGAAGTCTCCAAAGTGGTCCCCTTATGGTGTAACTTTAAGCATGGCCCTTATGAGAAGACGCTTTAAAGAAATATACAAAAAGCCCTGGAAATATGGTTAATTGGTTAAGAATCCCCGGAGGTGTGGTCATGAAGCCCAAATATAATTGAATAAAAATCATATGAAGGGAATTTCAAATTCATTCATAACTCTCATATATGAATGGTCTACATCATGTCATTTCCAACAATAGGAGGTATGCCATGTTCTTCCTCATGGTTGAGAAGTTATACCGTCTTAAATATGAAGCCTCAAAGTATGGTCAAGAAGCCCCATATATAAGGTCAAAGAAGTTACAAGTTGGCCCTAAATTAAATAAAAGGAGAAAAGTTGTTTCAAACAAGAAGTTACAGGTCGACTTAAAGATCAAGTACATAAGTTACTTGGAAGGGTATAAATACACATCAAGAACCTCTCATTTTACATCCAACTAAGTTTTTTTTTTGGAATGGATCTAGTATAAGTGGGTCTACACTTGTGCTAGGAGGATTGGTGATCTCAAAAAAGTGAATCTAGCCTAGGAGAAAGGAGGTCGAGGAGGGAGAAGTGTATGAAGGTGACCATACAAGTTTTATGAGGTTATATGTGGTTTGTAGAAGGGTGAAGTGTGTATATACGTGGGTTGCAAATGGATGAATCGCATATAGGATATACATGGATTGCAGTGAAGTAAAGCGCGAGTGTTTGTAGGTTGAAAGTGGATGAATCATGTATCTGTGTAGAATTTTGAAGAAGGTGCTATTATCTTAATGTTGAAGTAGAGGAAGGTCTCATGGTCTGAGATCTCATGCTCCAAGTTTTCACGTGATAAAAGGTATGGTTTTATATATGTTTTGATGTTCATGTATTGGAGGTTATGGTATATGTTTGAGGCATATATTGGTTATTATGGCATATGCTTGAGTCATATCTAGGAGGCTATGGAATATTCTTTGAGGCATATCATGGATGGTTTGACACATGTTTGATGCATATTTTGGCACATGCTTGAGGCATGTCTTGAATGTTCTTGGCACATTTTTGATGCATATCTTGATGGTTATGGTACATGGTTTGAGGCATATCATGGATGTTTTGGAACATGCTTGAGGAATATCTCAATACATGGCTTAAAGGAATATCTTTGGTACATGGTTTGAGGTATATCATGGATTCTTTGAGGTGTATTTTGGCACATGGATTAATTCATATCTTGGTGATTTCAAGAATATGATTTGGGGGATTTTATTGGTGATATTGGAATATTATTTATGTGGTTGAACCATTTTTGATGATGGTATATCGGTATAAGTGATAGTAATAATGATAGGTTGATGATGATGATGTGTCAGTATCAATGAAAGAAATAGTGATAGGTTGATGATGATGATGTATCAGTTTCAGAGACAACAATAGTGACAGGTTGATTCTCTCATTTATATTTTTGTGAGGAAGAAAGGGGCAAGGAAAGGGGGTTGAAGCCTCCTTCCAGTTGGTGTTGGATAATCTAGGGAGTTGGATCTTCCTTCAGGGTGGATCATGTAAACTAGGGGGTTGGAGCCTCCTTCTAGTTGGTGTTGGAGAATCTATGGATTGGAAACTTCGTTAAGGTTGGAGGTTGTAAACTAGGGGGTTGGAGACTCCTTCTAGTTGGTGTGGGAGAATTCATGGATTTGTAGCTTCCTTCAAGTTGGATCCTGTAAATGGGGAGTTGGTTCCTCCTTCCAGTTGGTTCTAAAGAAGTTTGGAAGTTGGTGCTTCCTCTGGATGTAATATTCAAGATATATATTAAAAAGCGTTATGTGGGTTTATTCCATTTTGGTTTCCATGTAAAAATCTTGTGTAATGTGTATCTGTGGTTATATTTTGATGATATATTGAATGCAATCATAAGTGATAAATTGTTCATAACTTAATGTTTACATTTTATGGTTAAAATGGTAAAAATTTCTCAATATTGATTCATGCTACCTCTCAATATTGGTGAATATTCCAACCATCAGTATAAGAGCATGTCCTTCAAAAATAGTCTAACCACTAGAAGATAGATCATGGATTACATAGCTAATGGAACACCAATGTTTGATGGTCAAAATTATGAGAGATGGAGCTAAAGAATGAAATAATTTTTAGAGGCACATGGGTATGATGTTTGGTACTCAGTTGTTATAGAATACACTGCTTCAAAGAGACCTCCAAAGACTGCATCCAAGATGGAATTAAAAAGAAACAAAAAAATAGAAATGGATGCCATCATAGGTGGATTACCTGATTCGGTAAAAGTTAAAGTGGAACAATGCTCATAAGAAAAAGAGATTTGGGATAAGATACATAATCTTTACTCTAAGTAATCTCTTATTGCAACCATAGAGCCATAGCATGTTGATCAATATAACTAAGATACTGAGATAGAACAAGAATAAATTGAAAATGACGAAGAAGATTATGAAGAAGGAAAATTGGATCTTGAGGTTGAACTAATCGACGATTTGAGTGAGTTAAAAAGAGAAAGGTAGAAAAACAAGTCACTCAAGGAAGAATTGATCAAGATAAAGGAATGTTCTCAAAATCCCAACAAAAACTATGAAGAAGTCCAACAGATTATTACAAATATATAGGTATGGTTAGAAGAAGACAGAAGGATTGAAGAAACACTAATAAACCAGCGAGAAGAAAAGAAGAAAATAAACGAGTGTCTGAAAGATGAAATAGTATTACAGAGAAAAGAATATGTCAAGGTAGAGGAAGAAGTTGCTTGCTTAAAATCAAGGTAAAGGAAGCATAAAAGAGAGAAGAGATTTTGACAAGTCATCTTAAAGAAAGATTCCCTTTCACATGGATATTCTCTATGTGATTGTTATTCTTTTAATGTTTGTTGTAACGCTTTGTATCTAGTTTATTATTGCACTGTCTATCCTCAATTCCCCAACAAGTGGTATCAAATAATTTTTAAGGGGTGTGAGGTTTAAGAGAGGAGGATAAAATCACGCACAAAGGAGAATGCAAATCACTCAGTTCGTTGTGAGAGAATCTTCACTGGTTTGTGAGTAGTCAAAAATATGTGGAGACAGTGGATTGATTTTTCGTGAGTAGAGAAAAATATGTAGACTATTTCAAATCCAATTGAAAACCCTTGTTAGTGGAGATCGTGTATTGTGTCGGGAATGATTTTGAAGGGCCAAGTCTATCCAATATGAAGGAGGCCCATTGGAAACCATTTCTATCATGTGTGCAGAGTTTTAGTCTATAGACCACATCAAAGGAGTTCGGCCTACAAAATTTAATTGTGTTGAATGCCACAGGGTAGTGGAGGCCATATAATCTTTTGTTTTTTGAGCCCAAGTCTGGTGGAGGTCATGGAATCTGGTGAAGGTATAGAGTGCTAAGTTCAAGGTGGAGAATTTTAATATAAAGAGTAGCTTCTAGTTGTGGAATTTGAAGATGTGTGATTTTCTATTGAAACAAGGATTACACAAAGAATTGATGAGAAAGACAAAGAGACCATCGAGCATGACAGACGAGGAATGGGAAGATATGGATTCGAGATATATCAGTATCTATTTGTATCTGGAAGATGAAGTTCTATTTAATATAAATGGATAGGAGACAACAACATTCTTATGGAGAAGAATGTAAATCCTTTACATGACAAACTCCTTAACGAACCAAATCTACTTGAAGAGGAAAATGTACATCCTATGGATGAAAGAAGGTAGAATTGTTTTTATCATTTAAATATATTTAATACTATGATATGTCATTTAACTAGTATGGATGTAAAAATTGATGAGTAAGATAAAGCAACGATGTTGTTGTGTTCATTGCCTAAGTCTTGGGATAATTTAGTCACTTCTATTAGCTTTAGCACAACAAAAACCGTTCAATTTGACTCTATTGTGGGAGATTTGTTTCCTAAGGAGGTGAGGAGGAAATATAGCATAGAAACTTCCACGCTGGAATCAATGGTGGTTATAGGTTGATTCAAAGAAAGAGGGGAAAAAATCGATAGGTACATCCAGATCCAAGTCAAAAGGAAAAAGGAGTAAGCTAAAATGTTGGTACTACAATAAACCAGGGCATCCCAAGAAATATTGTTGGAAAAGAAAAATATCCTAGTCTGACTCAAAAAATGAAGCAAATATGGTTTTATTAAGTCCAGTATGGTTGATAAAGTTTTGTTTGTTTTTAATTTCTCACAATATCAAGAAGAATGGTTGTTAGATTATGGTGCTTCCCATCACATGTGTTCACATTGAAGTTGGTTATCTTCTCATCAACCTATAGATGCCAATATTTTTATTATGGGAAATTATATTTCTTATAAAACTATTGGGATTAGGAGAATTAATATTAAGATGTTTGATGGTATTGTAAGAATTTTTATGGATGTTATACATGTACCATAAATTAAAAATAATTTAATTTCTTTGGGAGTTTTGAATTCTAGAGGTTACAAGTTTATAGGTCAAGGTGGAGCACTGAAAGTGTCCAAGGGAATCTTGGTGGTTATGAAGGATACAAATATTGGAAACCTTTACAAACTAGAAGGGAGCACTCAAGTAAATGAAGAAACAATGATATCTAATGACGCAAGTGCATCTACTTGTTTATGGCATCCACGACTAGGCCATATGAGCAAGAAACAACGGGGGTTGTAGGTACTTGTAAATTGTAAGTTACTTCCAAAATTACAATCTTTGAATTTATACAAGTTTAATATCTATGTTGGTTATAATGATGGAGATAAGGGATGTAGATTGTAGGATCCTACTACCCACATTAGGGAATCATTGTGTGGCCTAAAGGTAACCAAGCAATGGTTCAAGATGTTTGATTCCTTCATGGTGACCTAAACTTTATTAAGAAGTGAGTATATCCATTGTGTTTACTTTGAAAGTTTGCACAATGGTACATTCATTATCTTGGTGTTATATGATGATGATATGCTTGTTTCAATCCAAAAAATGATTAAGATTAGTAGGTTAAAGGCCCAGTTGGCCAGGATGTTTTAGATGAACGATCTATGAGCAACACATCAAATCTAGGAATAGAAGTACACAAATATAGGGAAAATGGTAAGTTGTGGTTATCACAACAAAATTTTATGGTGAATATACTAAAGAGGTTTAGTAAGAACATTGTGAAACCAATAAATTTATCTTTAGCTTTCGATTGTGAGCTTTCTTCAATTTTATGTATTGTTATTAAGGAAGAAAAGGATTATATGACTCATGTACCATTTTCTAATATAGTAGGAAGGTTTATGTTTGCGATGAAATGTTCAATACTAAATATTTCACATGCAGTTGGTGTCGTCAGTGGACATGTGACAAAACTAGGTAAAGAACATTGGAAATGGGTGATTTGGTATATTAGAGTCATTTTATCACCTACAATGGTTTTAATGATTTAGTCTTTGGTTATGTTGATTCAAAGGAGGTGGAGGGGTCCATACTGGAGAAAACTATGCAAACATGTTCAAACAACCAATATTGTTAGAGAAGTTGTGGTGGTGATTGGATTCTCTTGGCTTACAAAAAAGGTGATGAATGAATCTGGGCAAGGTATCAAGTAAACTGTTGTCAAGATGGATATTATTGAATAGGTGGAAACAATACGATGTTTTGATACTTCAATTGGTTCCAACAGTTCAAATTTTGTGCGGGAATTCAATCACTACTCTTATTCACAAACAATCAGGCATTGTGATATATACATATGTAGCCCGTAGATTCAAATAGAATAGATTTTCAATCCTATTGGGTTATTCTGTAATATATGATATTGAACAATAAGAATACCATTTCCCTTTCCTTTGGATATTCTCTATGTGATTGTTGTTCTGTTAATGTTTGTTGTAACTCTCTGTATCTAGTTTATTGTTGCATTCTTTGTGCTCGGTATCCCAATATACATATGGGTTTTCATCACCTTGTATTTATATGCCATCAATATTTTCATCTCTCTTCTTATGCTCTTGCATGCCTCTGTTCGTTAATCCTATCTACCCATATGTACAAAGAACAATTAATTCCTTAAATTTGTATTTGAATAATTACATACACTCACTATCCTATACTATACAAGAACAAAGTAAATTAGCACATAATATGTTATGTTTGATTTGTACAAACCATGCTTAATGATCATGTGCAACTTAATTGAGTGTTTTTGAAATTGCAAATACTTTCCTCTAGTTTTTAAAATTGCAAATTTGAAAAAAAAAATAGTTGAGACTTTGGTGGAGAGATTGATTTAATTGCGTAGAGAATTTAAATTTGCAAAATAAAATATTTGAGTATTTGGTGGTGAGATTGATTTAATTGAGTAGATAATTTAAATTTTCTAATTTTTTTTTATGTTTTTCAACCACTAAAACTCAAAAAGTGGATAAAACCCTATCATTTTTTAAATAAATTTAGTAGGTTTTAAAAAAAAAAAAATATAATATAGTTTCATTTTTATCATAAGTAATATAGTTTTAATTGATTGATACATGAAATTCTATTTTAATGGTTTTAGTCTATTTTAAGAAAATCTATATGGTTAAAATAAAAAAAATGGTGTGAAATTGCTTAATAGTTGGCCGAAAGTAGAGTTGAATAAACCTAAACTCACTTAGATGAATGTCACGAGTAGAATTTTGGATAGAATTTCAAATGGTAGATAATGACCCGAAAGAGACACACAATGCATTGTCAAAATTAAAAAATAAATAAAAATGAAGTGGAATTTTAGATTTACTAAAAAGATTATGTTTGTTCACTTTTAAACTTATTCCTACACAAAATTTATCAATAACTTGTAAATTTGTCCACTTTTTAGTTTACTTGTAATTTCCAAATTGTTATGGGACAAAATCTCAAAGGGATCTCATTGGTTGGACAACAAGATCTCCCTAGGATTAGCCTAGTAATACTAGGCATAAAGGGGTTGATTCCTATGGTTTTCTAGATGCAATCAAAACCATTTCCTTTTAACCAAGAAGGAGGTTGAACATACCTTAGATTGACAGTTTTCCTCATGTTTCCTGGTTATTATAGCTCTTGAGATCCAACTTCATCTCCTGCAATTTGCTTCATGCACACAAGAATACAAACAACCACCTACACATTATCCTTCTAATGTTAGGAAAATCAAATTCACTAGATCTATTATGATCTAATACTCATAATACTAGACCCAATTCATTTATGAATAGAACACAAATAATATGGAGGAAAACCAATGATCTAGTGATTAATCATGAATACATTACATCAATATTACACACCTTGAATGTAGATGCATTTCCCTTTTTTCCTTGCTCCTTACTTATCCCTTCAGCTTCTTGGTCAGGCTAGGCTCATTGACTTCTAGCTATGATGGACAGGACAAGCACCTCTACAAATGGGAAGCATAACATTACTCTTGAATTCTCCTCCTCTTTCCCAATAATTTCCTTTGTTATATAGTTCTTTGGAGGAGTCTTAAGAGAGTTTCTATATTTTATAGAGACCACTAGAGACTCAAATGATGTGAATTCCTAGGCCCTTGACATGAATATACAACTCATCCCTTGCATATCATATTGTAACTCCCTGAATCTAGAAATTTTACAGATCCTTGCCTGTTGAGATACTAGTGACCCACAAGGATCCTCACTTTTTTTCTACTATGTGTCATGTGAGGATCTCCAAAAGGGATCAAATCTTAGGGGAAATTTGTGGGGCTCACCTGGATTCTTATCATCTGGCTTCTTCTTCTTGGCACCCTTGGGGATGCAATCTCCAAGGTTGTTTTGTTAAAGTATTTGGGCCATTTGATCTTTTTTTTTGCATGCATACAGATTCTCGATGGAATCCTTTATGGAAGTAAGTGCATTTCTCCCATTTTCTTCCCTTTCCACCTTTGGATTCAGAGGCATCATTGAAGGGTTTTGAGTACCCTTCCTTATTCATATTTTCATGTGCTTTCCTTTTGTATTTTTCTTTAGATTTCTGATTTTGATGACCGCTACCATCATGCACAATAAGTGCATGTGCCTTTGGTCCTTTGATTTTTCCCATGTTGATAAGCTTGTTTTTCTCTTGTGTCAAAGATTCAATAAATACATCAAGAGAGGGAATCTTCTAGGTGGATCCATAGGCGAGCCTACATGAATGAAATGTGGATACAAACTTCGAGTATTCTGGACCAAGTTTGGAGAGGATGGTGAGAAACATTTGTGTCTCCTCCTTATATTTATCAACCCCGCAAGCCTTGATTGCAACAATAAATCCTTATATTTGGTAAATAAATCTTGGAGATTGTCGAAGGATTTTGGATCCAGTGTGAGAAATTCCACCTTGAGCATGTGTCCCCTCATCTCGTCCTGTTTTCCAAAAATCCCTTCCATGGTGGTCCAAGATTCATTGAGGGTTTTATAGGAGGATATGTGAAAGAGGAGTTCAAGAGAAATGAGACTACAAATAGTTCCAAACGCTTCATGCATTCAATTCATATACTTGGATTTTTATATGGATGATGTGGGTTTGGTCTCTATTTCCATGGTTAACTTGTATAATCCTCTTCCTTGAAGATGCACTATCATCTTCTTTTTCCATGCAAAGAAATTGTACGGTGTAAGAATGAATTCTTTTGGAAATTCCATTTTTCCGCTATCTTCAATATTCGGTACCTGCAAAAAGAATCTGGTGTGTATTTTTCCTAGAAATTTGTTGGCTTTGATACCATGTAAATTTGTTGAACCCGCACAGAAAATATCTAGCTAGAAAATGGAAAACATAGTTTGCAGAAAAAATATGAGAAAAGAGAAGAAGGAGAGAAAGAACAGAAGAATTCTCATTAACCAAATCAATGAATGATAATTTACACATGATATAGTCTATATAAATCAACCAATGTGCACTCGAGGAGAATACAATGTGCCATAGTGTTGGTCTAGAGTGATCTAGACACACACCAGCAGTTACAAGAGTAAACTTCCACCTAGTCCAATCTCTAAGGCAGTTACGAGAGTGAACTTCCACCTAGTCTGAGATAACTAGTCTCTCAGTCTTCATTTAACTGACTGAAACAGAGTGAAGTGAGGAGGAGAACAGGGAATCATGAATAATGAGCTAGTCTAGTGATAATCCCAAGGACAATGCGCATTAGCTGGTGATTATCCCAATGTTGCATGGTGATGATTCCAATGTGGCATCTAGACTCCACTCAACTGATCAAACTGAAGTGTGAACTGAAGAGAATATTATCCTAGAGGAATATTCTCCCTAAGCTATAGGAGACTGAATAATGACTAATAAACATAGAGAAAACCTTAGGAAAAAGAAATCTTGGGTGTTTGTGAAGTATCTCCAACAATCTTTCATTAAGCTTCCCTAGTTTGGCTATTACTTCAAAACCAAATTCTTGGAATAATAATAGCCATATACAGATCCTCCCCCCCAACACTAGCTTGTTGACTAGATATTTGAGGGTAGAATGATATGTGAACATTTTAAAGTGTTTACCCAATCAATAATGTCTGAATTTCTAAAGTGAATATACCATGGCTAGGCCTTCTCTTTCTATGGTGTTGTAATTATGCTCAGATTCTGACAACTTCCTTCTTCCAAAGGCTATAGGATGGTGTAAGTCCCCTGCTCTTGGTTGTGCCAAAATTGATCCAAGTGTTATTTTTTATGCATCTGCATGCACATGAAATGTCTTTTCCTAATATGGAAATACTAATATAGGTGTTGTCACTATATTTTCCTTTAGAGTGTCCAATCCTTGTTGGCAATCCTCATTCCACTAAAATATGGTGTCCTTCTTTAACATTTTTTTCAATTTGTGTAGTAATCTACACATACCCCTTTATAAACTTCTTGTAGTAGTTTGTATGTCTTTGTGTGGCTCTTAACTGGCACACTGACTTTGGTGGTGGTAAATTCACAATGACTGCAATCTTAGCATGATCAACCAGTAATCCATATTTTCACATTATGTTGTCCCAACAATATCCCAAAATGTGTACAAAAAATGCATTTCTTGATGTTTAATGATATCTAACATTGCCTTCATCGTTCCCAAAATTAGTCTTAAAACTTCTAAATGGTCTTTCAAAAGACTATACACAGTCCAGTCATCCAGATATACTTCTAGAAATTTATGTAGAATTCCTTAAAAGCAGCTATGAATACCCTTAAAAATATAGTTGGTGCATTCTTTGATCCAAAGGGCATGATTGTATATTGGTAGGATCCCCGTTCTATAGAAAAAGTAGTCTTATACCTGTCCTCTGGAGATATTTTTCTCTGATGGTAACCTGAGAAACCATCTATGAATGAATATGCTTCATGGCCTCCTGCATTCTCCAATACCTCATCTATAAAAGGGGTAGGGAAAGGGTCATGTAAGTAGGCATCATTGATTTTCCTCAAACCAACACAAATCCTTATCCCCCCTTTCTTATTTTCATGGACTACCATGGAACTGATCCATTCAAATTCCTCTACTAGTTCTATAATGTCAGCTTCCAACATTTGGTCAATTTTTTCTTTCCCTTTCTTATTATACACTAGATTCATCATGTAAGGTCTCTGTCTGATAGGTCTAGCCTCAGGTTTGAGGGGTATCTTCATCTCACCTAGCTCCCCTTCTATTCCTTTCATCTTTATAAATGTTGTTGGAAACAGGTCATTGTATTTGTGTAGTAACTCTCTTATCCTTTCTAATGTTTTCTCATCCCAGTAGTCTCCAATACTTTCCATTTTAGGATTTTTGTTTATCCCAATGTTGACTTTATTAAATTTGATTGGTGCAGAAAATGCCTCTGACTCCATAGATAGACCTTAGACCTCTCTCTCTCCTTCAATATCGGTGATCTGAATTTTTCACAGATCATCTTCATCTGGTGCTTCCTCTTCGACATGATAACATGCGAGGAACTCTTTGACTATATGTTTGTTCTTTTGTTGATATTCTATTATGATTTTGACCTCTGGTTCATCAAAAAATATCAAACCCCTTTTCCAATTCAGTGTTGAATAAATGTTGGGGTTCTCATGCTCAAATGAGAAGGTTACTACAAAATTTTATTGTAATCATGTCCATTCTATAGTGCCTATGCGCATCTCCTGGTCTATGTACCAGTTCTGTGGTGTTAGAAAAACAGGATCACGGAGAAATAAAATAAAACAAATGCGGAAATAAAACACAAAATATACACAATACAATAGAGACATAGATATATTTGGTTCACCTAGTGTGGGCTACGTCCACTAGAGAAATTTCCAGGTCCTTCCTTTATTATTATCCAGAAAATGAAGGGATACAACCTACACCATACCCGTTGTAACTTCCTCTTCTTTATCTCACAGTATCCTCACTCATAATACAATATTCTCAATGATACATAGATGCAATACATTTCCCTCATAAAAGAGGATTTCCTTCTAGGGAAAACAAAATCT
>ML782018.1:319297-329601 GCA_009831015.1 Picea engelmannii | reverse complement strand
TATTTGATTTGTGTTTAATCTCTAACCCTATAATAGATCAGTAGCATGCATGCATAGTTTTTTCTTGATTGCAGGGAAGCTTTTTGGAAGGAGCAGCAGCAGCAAGGGGATAAAAGCTCAACGGAGGATCTACTTCAACCGTCGGAAAAAGGTTGGTTTATTCTTCTCATGTTTTCCTAAGAAAAAAGGGGTTTCAGATTCGGGTAGGAGGTTAAAAGTATCTTAGGAAGGGTCATGATCTGCATGCAAGCTTAGAGCCCTAGCTTGCTAGTCCGTAGGGTAGAATACCCCACAACATCCATGGTCATCACCCCTTTTTCATACAATAAAATATTGATTGAAGTATACAATGATATGATGTACCTACCTCTGGGTCCTTTCAAAAAATCATGTTTTGTAGCAGTGTAGGAATTCACGGTATCCACTGCAAATTTGGTGATAAAACCCACAACAATATTTTCTAACTAGAAATCTACTGCGCCCTTGAATTTGTGATTAACTTGTTGTAACTGCGTGATCACCGTCGGATGCCACTCAAGTTGTTTGATGCAATTCGTAGGGTGGTTTTCCTTCATCCTCAATAACTACTCCTACAAAAGATGTGGGAAATCACACAAAATACCCCTGGCAAGTCACTAAACACGTATTTGTTGAGATACTTGTATGGTTTCAACTTAGGGTTTTTATTTTCCTTCTGTGCAAACTCGAGTTCCTTTGTTCTCAACCATATTTCAATATATGCCTTCATTGGATTCCATGGCCTAAACATTCCCTTCTATAATTTCATCCTCCCCTCTTATCTTACAAAAATCATGTCCACTCAATAATGTGCAGTTCCAGTTGGCAACGGAACCATTTGTTGGTTACTTAGGCTGACCCAGCTTCTAATATCAAATAGGCTTCCAACAAAACCCTCAAAACTATCGGCCCTCCTGGTAAACCAAAAGGCAACGTTGCACACAGTGTGCACACCACAGTCTCACTTGAGATATATTTTATGGGGAACTGCAATACGCAGGTGTTTGCAGTCTAGGAATGAATGGGGATTGTGGTTAGGTCTTTTTCCTTATACATCATCACCATTCATTTACTTCTAGGATTCATTCATCTTTAAACCTAGGCATGCATGATGGTATAACTAGTTTTCACCATCCATTATTGAGTTAATGATTAACATAATAATAAAATAATTCATTAAAAATCACATAGAGCACAAGGTTTTACCATGGTTCACCCCCTCCTAGGCTACGTCCACAAAGATCTGGCTTCTCTGCTCTTCTATTTATTCTGCTGCAAAATATGTATTACATGCATTACATCTCAGTATTATAATTAAAAATGAGGGTAAGTACCCTATGGGAGACTGACTAGATCACACCAGGCTCCTCAGCCTATGACCTAATCCTCAAAGACCAGCTTATTTGACTCTACCACAAGAACCATAACAAAACTTACTACAATCAATAACTTCCTAACCAACCAACTTTCAATAATCAATTGACCGACATTTTCCTAGACCTCCTAGGTCCTTATTTATATTACTCTATATGCTTACAGCCATTACAATATTTGTCAAAAACCCTAACCCTAACATGATTAAGCCTGTCTTCATGCAATCCATGTTTCTTTTCCTCTTGCATTCTCCTTTTCGTTCTTTTTATGTATGTTTCTTTCCTGCCACCTCTTGTGCATGCTCCAAAAATGGTCGTGTTCCCAAAATAGGCCTGCACCCAAAATAGAATTTGTTCCCACAATAGGTATGTGCCTAACAATTCCATATATTTCATAAGTAAGAATTTGTTTGGTGTAGAGCTAAACTACACTGTTACAGAAAGGGAACTTTTCACAGTAGTTCATGCTCTAAAAAAATTCAGACATTATGTTACATGGTATAAAGTTTGTGTACATACTATCATGTTGCCATTAGATACTTGATGAAAAAAAAAGACATCAATGGTAGAAAGATAGCTAGTTTTTTTTATTACAACAGTTTGATCTAACTATTCTTGATAAGCTTGGCAAGAAGAATGTAGTTGTAGATTTTTTGTCAAAATGTATCTGATGGATCAACCATCAAAATGGGAAGACTATATCAACTTAGTGGAGTTTTCTTATAATAATGGGTATCAATCCTCATTAAAAAAGAGTTTATTTGAAGCTTTGTATGGAAGGAAGTGATGATCCCAATAATTTCCTATCACAAAGGCTCATCTTAGGAACATTTTTTCCACCATAATATGACTTAATACTTGTTTGTATCCATGTTTAATAGTAATCCATGGAAATATTTGTATGTTTCTTAGTAAATGTGTTTGAAGTGGAATTTTGTGTATATTATACCTTTTTGCTCTAATGTCTATGTCAAAATATGTGTGTAGAACCAAGAAAGTCGAACTTCATGAGTCAAGGGAACCAACATCCTAAAAATAGGTGATTTTGTCTCCCTCAGAGTGTTGCTAGCCAAGAATAAAGGGGCATTGTCCCTACCTAGCTCTAGAGTGATCTTTGTTCATTAATACCCACTCCTGATCAACATCATTTTGAGATAAAGATGGGATTGGATGAGATTCCCCATTTCCCCACTTAATCTAATAGAGGGAGGTCGAACTCTCAAGACTATATATAGACTTCTACCCCAGGAGAGAAGGAGATAGATTTTTGAGAGTATTGTATTAAGACTTTTCTCTGAAGACATTTGTTGAATACCTAGATCTTTTTTTCTCTCAATGTACTACTAATGTTAATGGAATAAATATGGTCTTCTTTTCATATTATTAGAGTTTTATCAAGGTTCCTTGTGCTTATTGGGTAGGGCACACTCAAGAGAGCTCAAGGACCCTGTTGCAATTTCTTTAGTTTTTATGCATGTTAAGATAGTGATTAGTAAGCATTTAATTTATTTTTGAAGCTTAATGTAGTTTTGCATGAATAATTTTTCTTTCTGTCAAGTTATCATTAAATGGTTAGTTACAACAGGCATCCTGTAGAAAGGTTAAATAGCCTATTGGAACACTCTTAGGTGTCTTCCCAAGGCCATGAACCTCGGATATATTCCATTTTATTATTGTATAGATTTTTTTATGCTTTAGAATACTTACACTATCTTGCTAGGGTTATTTTTAGCTTCCTATAGGAGTTTCCTATAGAAACTATACATTTCCTCTAGAAACTTATAGTTCCTATAGAAACATCCTATAGGATTTTTTTGGTTCTAGATATCAATTTATCTTAACATTCTTTTCATAAGAACAACAATAAACATTAAGAAGACATATGGCTTGCTATTTATCAAATGGTTAGGCATAAAATAGTTTGTTTAGTCCATGCATTAGTTTACCTTTTCTTTAATTGCAGTTTTGTCATACACTAGATTAAATTTATCTTCTGCTTTCAGTTTGAGGTTTATGGTTCAACATGATTTACTTCATGTCATTAGAATAAATTCCTTTTCTTCACTATATATTAACTTTCTTTTCAAGTTGGTGTGCTTTTCATTCAAGCAGTAGTTAAAGTTGCTTTCTACCATTTCACTTTCTACACAATTTCATGCATTCCAAACCTTTGATCAGTCTCAAACCTATACTATTGTCAGTGCATACTGCATATACATTGCACAACACCTCTTAATTTTGTACAAAACTTGGGTTGGAAAAGTAAAGTAAGAATCCAAGGATACAATAGTATTATTGTTGATATTCCTAGGGCCATCGGGAAGTGTAACACACTAGTGAGTTGGCATAACCCAGCAAACAGAGCCATCATTGGGCCAGATTTGTTAAAGGAAATGGAAGAGGATATGAAAAGGATCATGTAGAATTTAAAGGTTTCCCAAGACAGTGAGAAGAGTTATGAAGACAAGAATGGAATTTTTATAGATTTTAAAGTGGGGGAACATGTTTTCCTAAAAGTTAAAGAAAAAGTAAGTTCGATAAGGTTGGGTTGTTGTCCGAAGTTGGCAGCAAGATATTGTGGTCCTTTTGAAATATTAGAGAAGATAGGGTCAGTTTCATACATGCTAGCATTTTCTACATCCATGAGAATGCATAATATATTTCATGTGTCATTACTAAAGAAATGTGTACCTGACCCTAACCACATAATTGATTGGATTGTGATTCAAGTGGAAAAAGGGGTATTTTCAGGTGGAACCAATATGCATCCTGGACCAGAAATTCAAAGTGCTCTGGAACAAAGACATAGGTTTAGTAAAGGTTTGTGTTCAACCAGTTACTGAAACTACATCTTTGAAATTATTGGTCACCTATGTTGATAACCTTGATAAAAGAACGGTACAACCTGATGGACTGAAGGCAGTGAAGGGGGCATGTTCCTTGGGTCAAAAGGTTGCGAAGAACGAGAGATTACGGTTGGGATTGTTGTTGGAGGGTAAAGATTGCAGAATTTTATTTTATTTTTATAACTATTGTGATGTAAATACATGTGTGTGTGTGTGTGTGTGTGTGTGTGTGTGTGTGTGTGTGTGTGAATTTTGGAAGGTTGCAGTACACCAAGGACGATGCACAATTGTAGGGGAAGGGGAATGTAACATCCCCACTATAATCCATGGTTTAATTAATGCATAATGTAAAGACAAATGTGGGCATGGCCAAGTAATGTAATATGTGAAATGTATTTTATGAATTGTAAATAAATATAATTTAATAACAGATGTTGGGATATGGACAAAGATGGGAGATTATTAATCCACAATAGAGGGGGAATGCCTAGAGAGTGTCCAAGAGGGGTCCAAAGGGAAATAATTTATGGGTATTAATTCAAACCCACTTTTCTTAATTTTACTATCATTTGGGAAAAACCTCCATTTTCTAGTTGAGTGTATGAGGCCCAATCATTGAATATATATCATACGGTGGGTGTGAGAGTCACCTCCCATAGTTATTTGAGAGCATGGGGATGAATCACAATCAACTTTGGGCAGAGTGAGTAGTCAACTATCTTTGGAAAGGAGATGAAATTCGTATGGATAGAACAAGAAATTTCTCACATTCATTTTTTACATTAACAACAAGTACAGAAGAGATGAGAAGAGCTTCGAAGTTGGAACAACAAGGCTGGGAAAGTTATGGAGCATGTTGGAGCATTTTTGGAGCATTTTGGAGATGGAAATTAAAGGGCCAAGTTTTCAGGACTGAAGAGTGAAATATTGGGTAAGTTGCACTGTATCAACAATTGTTTGTTGTTTTTTATTGTTTGTGGTTTTCCTAGAAATGAGTTCCCTTGAGTTCCCAACAAACACATTCCTAGCTACCTGAGCTAGAGAGACCCTGATAAATGAATGGGATGCCTGATGGACTGAGATCAATGAAGGTGTACATTCTTTGGGTTGGGAAGTTAAAAAGGAAGATATTTCGAGGAAATTCAGGATGGTTATAGGAGAAAACCAGTGGGTTGTGTGATATTTAGTTGTGAGAGGCACCCGTCTTTTGTGTATTCCTAGCCCCAGCTCAAGGCAATTTTTTGTTGAGATTTGGAACAAAATATATATGGTTGTATGGAACGTCATTCCCAGGAAATTGGTTGCACAAACTCTCTTTTAAAGATAATTTTTTATCTATTTTGTTGATTTATTTATGAGTTCATGGTTTTGCATTTAATCTGTGAATGAAAATGCTTGTATATGTTGTTATAGATGTTTTATTAGTTGTGTTCATGCTTGTTTAGAATGTTGTATTTTCATTTAATTATGGGTATTAAAATATGCTTGTAAATGTGAATAGTTTGTAGCTAGTAAGCTACAACAATCTAGTTAGTGGAAGAAAATTTCATTTTATGTGTATTTCCACATAGTAATGTTCCCTGGTTAACCTGGGGAACGTTACACTAGAAATTACAAGTTAACTGATGATTGTTTATATTTCCTTCACAATCAATGAATTTATCACTTAAAAGATGCAGCTTCCTCGTAGGCTGGTAAAATATGGGCTCTGGGATGGGTGACTACTAAGATATTGAATTTGTAAGGTGAAAAAGCTCAGGAATGGGACTTGTTTACCCCCCATGCCTAGTGGTAGCTAGAGGATATCATGTATCATGGCCCGCAATGAAGATAGTAATCTCGACCATGATAATGATCAACATGTCCACAAATAACAGCACCCCTCAAATTACCTCTTTTTCAAATCATCCAAGCTAATCACATCCAACCAACTCAGTCTATGGGAGATAGAAATCCAACGTCACCATGAGGTATGCTAGTCCTTTTTCATATGAAACATTGTGCTTAATTTACTATGAATTTGAATGAGGACCATTGGTTGAAGTTGGATAATGGATCAATAGTTGATCAAGAAGTTATGTGTAGCATCCCCAGCATCCAACCGCTAGGCTATGCCACATGAAAAAATTTCGAATTGTATAATAAATTTAAAACATACAAATATTATGCAAATACACAGATTCATACAAAATAATAATATAAATACACATGTAGCATACACAGGAAAAATCCATAAAACCAAATGCATAAATAATGATGCAACACATAATTTAACACACAATTGACACTTATCTTTGATAAAAATATCACCAATTGCATGTAGAACTTCCATGTCCCTCCCATTGATAGACCACACTACTCGTAATCTCAATAGTGGGTCACCCCCAAGATGGGGATAAAATATACCAGGGAAAATGGAATACTAAGTCAGTCTAAGGTCTGACAAGCAATATAATTGCTCAGTCCAAGGTGCCCAACTATTGCAACTAACCTAGAGTCTCACATTCCCCACATGCCTTTCCCGCCCTAGAAAGTGTCCCCCTTCTCTACTCAAAAGTCCCTCGACTTCCTCACTTCCCTTCCAAGGCTTTAGCAACATGATGGATAGGAAATCTCAGAGGCCGATAGTTATTTCCTAGCACACTAGGGAACAATTCTGAGTAGTTTCTCTCCTAGAGAAAACTACTCATGGACCTGAAAATCCACTTCTTTGAGATAGAAAATATCTCACTCGGAGAGAAATTCCTATGGTCATAACAACCCTCTTCTTTGACCACAGGCTTGAAAACCCACCTCTTCATCCTGCAGTCAAACCAGGCTTCTAGTTGTCCACAACACCAATCTTTCCAAGTACATGTATGGTGATGGAAGTAGCAGAGTTTGTATGGTAGGAGAAAATAAAGGTAACAATGTTGAAGGAATGATGGAAAATGAACTAATTTCCCCCAAATATATGTGCATATTCCCAACTTGACACTTGTCATGTTGGGAACTATATGGCCCCCCACATGGACCCCCCCACATGATGATATGTTCCCCCTTAGGGACTTAGGATAAAATGAATATCCCATACTTTAGAGTTTATAATTTAGGAATATTAATAAAATATTCCTTTGGGCTTAATCCTCCTTGGCTTAGACCCTTGCCTAAACTCTTATCCCCCCCTTTCCCTTTCTAGTGGAGTTTATCCCCCCATCTCTTTTGTTTGGTCGGTTTGCATGCAGTGGTATACTTAATTAATAATATGAATATAATTTACAATTACAATATAGGCATGACGGCCTTTAGCATTCCAGGCTCCCTAGTCTAATAATCATATAATCATTCTAGCCTATAATAACCTGGCTCACTAGCCTATAAAACACAACATATATACAAAGGCTCCCTAACCTTAAGATTGCACACTCTTCTTTTGGTATGAGATTCCCACACACTGACTCAATGCATGCAAAACCATACCAAAGACTCGGTATCATCAACTCACCAACTTATAAGCATATTTACATTTACATTTATGATTCGGGTTCAACCTAGGGGTATTGCATTCCCCTCCCCCTTATTTATGCATTGTCCTCAGTGCATTATATACCATGTACAATTCAAAATTCCTCAAAAAACTCCATGTGTTTGCTAATGAATTTTGTTATCCACCTGGTTCTCTACTTTCAAGCACCAATTCATGTATTCATACCGTAATTGGAAGTCATTTTATCTATTCCATAGAGTTTATTCATGAAAGAATTCAACTCATTGTTCATTTTGGCACACCCTCATTATGACAGCTACCCTGCCATAAGAATCCTTGAGTTGCATCTTCCTTATTGCACTCACCCTTCTAGGATTGGGTATCCCTTCACTGCTACACAATCCCTCAAGGATCCATCTTTCCAAGGAGAGTGTTAACTCATTACCAAAACCCCACCAAGGTTCTACATTTATAGGGCTCCAGTGTTTCCAACAATAGTTGTTATTTACAAGCATGTTAGCTATAATAACTATTAACTCATCTGTATCACCCACATACATTTATTATGATATATTATTATAAAAACTTCATTTTAGAAATTCAAATTGATTACATAAAGGAAATCCATTGTTACCAAAATATGAAATTTTGTCTCATAGTTTTCTTGGTTGTTGCAGCAACATGTAGTATTTTTTATCATGGCTTTCTACAATATAATAGTTCAAACCACTTTTCCTGCAATCTTTTTGAGCTTGCATTCAGACAACAAATTATTAGTATGTCATGCACCATAAAATTCTATTTTAATACTTACAAAAGCTCACAAGTAATTCTAGAATTGTCTACACTTAAAAATTTCCATCACCAACTATCAAGTAATTTATTAAATAGAATAAAATTACCACTCTATGCATATGCATGTTCACAATTAATATCATTAAGTTCATCACTCTATTTTTTGAATAGAAAATTATTGTAGTCAATGCTCATGTGACTACTTTACTTGCAACTTTCATGTTGCAATGTCTAACTACCCTTGAATTGTCTTCAACTCTATGAGTAATAATTGTAACATTTTAGTTGTTAGCATAATCCTTTCCATTAAATAACATGTATGCATGAACTCACAAAAATGCATTCAATAATGCACTCAAGTATAACAACCTATTATGCATAAGTGTAAGTCTACCACTTACTATGCATGAGTGTAATTCTCAATGCATATCTATTCACTGCATCTTTCCATTGATTTTCATAATGCTCTCTATCTAAGTCGTGTATCTCATCGTTGGTAAATTGGAAATCTGGACAATGCCTTGACACATTCTCCGTACACTTCATATTTTCTTCTCAATTATTTGGATGCCTTCCTTTTTGACCTGAACACTACCCCGAGAATATAATTATGTGGTGTTCATTAGTGTTAGCAAAAAGGTCCATAGTGGGTTGTTAGTGTTAGCAAAAAGGTACATAGTTTTCACCATTCATTATTGAGCTAATGATTAACAGAATAATAAAATAATTCATTAACAATCACATAGAGCACAAGGTTTTACCATGGTTCACCCCCTCCTAGGCTATGTCCGCAAAGATCTGTCTTCTCTGCTCTTTTATTTATTCTGCTACAAAATATGTGTTACGTGCATTACATCTCAGTATTACAATTAAAAATGAGGGTAAGTACCCTATGGGAGACTGACTAGATCACACCAGGCTCCTCAGCCTGTGACCTAATCCTCAAACACCAGCTTATTTGACTCTACCACAAGAACCATAACAAAACTTACTACAATCAATAGCTTCCTAACCAACCAACTTTCAATAATCAACTGACTAACGTTTTCCTAGATCTCCTAGGTCCTTATTTATATTACTCTATATGATTATAGCCATTACAATATTTTTCAAAAACCCTAACCCTAACATGGTTAGGCATGTCTGCATGCGCTCCATGTTTCTTTTCCTCTTGCATGCTCATTTTCGTTCTTTTTATGTGTGTTTATTTCCTACCACCTCTTGTGCATGCTCCAAAAATAGATCTTTCTCTCCAAAAATGGTCGTGTTCCCAAAATAGGCCTACAACCAAAATAGAATTTGTTCCCACAATAGGTATGTACCTAACAATTCCATATATTTCATAAGTAAGAATTTGTTTGGTGTAGAGCTAAACTACACTATTACAGAAAGGGAAATTTTCATAGTAGTTCATGCTCTAAAAAAATTTAGACATTATGTTACATGGTATAAAGTTTGTGTACATATTGTCATGCTGCCATTAGATACTTGATGAAAAAAAAAGACATCAATAGTAGAATGATAGCTAGTTTTTTTTATTACAACAATTTGATCTAACTATTCTTGATAAGCTTGGCAAGAAGAATGTAGTTGTATATATTTTGTCAGAATGTTTGTGATGGATCAGCCATCAAAATGGGAAGATTATATCAACTTAGTGGATTTTTCTTATAATAATGGGTATCAATCCTCATTAAAAAAGAGTTTATTTGAAGCTTTGTATGGAAGGAAGTGATGATCCCAATAATTTCCTATCACAAAGGCTCATCTTAGGAACATTTTTTCCACCATAATATGACTTAATAC
>ML782018.1:293681-303688 GCA_009831015.1 Picea engelmannii | reverse complement strand
TTATACCTCCTAGTCTCCTATATATACCAAGGAGACATTTTCATTTTGAATCATCTTGTACTTGAACATTTAAGTGGGGTAAAAGGAGGTTGCCCCCTCGAAGAGGCTTATTATCTGAAATTATCTCTTTTTCAAGGCGTTCGGTACTTTTTCTGAGGTTTTTCTATGCTATATTGATATTTGGTTCTTAACACTGGAACTCTAATACCATATTGTAGCAATCCCAGCATCCAACTCCTACGATATGCCACACAAAAAATTTTTGAAACGTACACCAAATTTAAAACATACAAATATTTTGAAAACACACAGATTCATATAGAATAATAATAGAAAGACACATGTAGCATACACAGGAAAAACCCATAAAAACAAATGCATAAATAATGATGCAACACATAATTTAACACACTATTGACATGTATCTTTGATAAAAAGATCACCAACTACGTGCAGACCTTCCACGTTCCTCCCATCCATAGACCACACTACTCGAAATATGATCAGTGGGTCACCCCCAAGCTAGGACTAAACTCTACCAGGGAAAAGGGAATACTAAGCCAGTCTAAGGTTTGACAAGCATCATAATTTCTCGGTCCAAGGTGCCTAACTGCTGCAACTAGCCTACAATCTCTCATACCCCACATGCCTGTCCCACCCGAGGAAGTGTTCCCCTTATCTTCTCAACAATACCTTGACTGCCTCACTCCCCTTCCAGGTCTTTAGCAACAGGCCGAACATGAAGTGTCAGATCCTGGTAGCTATTGCCCAATGCACCAAGGAAAAATTTCAAGTATTTTCTCGCCTAGAGAAAACTAATCACGGGCCTGACAACCCACTTCTTCGACATAGAAAATATCTCACCCAGAGAAAAATGCCTACGGTCCTAACAACCTATTTCTTCGACCACGAGCCTAACAACCCACTTCTTCGACCATAAACCTGACAACCCACCTCTTCAGCCTGCATTCAAACTAGGTTTCTATTTTTCCACAACGCCAAGCTTTCCAAGTACACGTATGTTGATGGCAGCAACAGAGTTCGGATGGTAGGAGAGAATAATGGTAACAATGTTGAAGGAATGATGTAAATGAACTAATTTCCCCCAAATATATGTGCATGTTCCCAACTTGACACTTGTCATGTTGGGAACTACATGGCCCCCCATATCGACCCCCCCAAATGGAGATATGTTCCCCCTTAGGGACTTAGGATAAAATTAATATCACATACTTTAGACTTTAGGAATATTAATAAAATATTCCTTTGGCATTAAGCCCCCTTATCTTAGCCCCTTTCCTAAACACTTAGCCCCCCATTTCCCTTTCTGGTGGCGTTTATCCCCCCCATCTCTTTTGTTTGGTCGCTATGTTGGATTACTGAGAGGGGGGGGTGAATTAGTAATAGAGAAATTATAATCCTTTTTAACCAAACAATCCAAGTGTTATATCAATGTAGAATTATCATCCAATAATCAGAAATGGACAAATGAAAAATCATACACATACACAGTACACCAGTGTTTTACATGGAAACCCAAAGCGGGAGAAAACCACAGAATGATTTTTCTTATATCTCTTGAAGAATTAAATTCATTGGAAGCACCAACTTCCTATGTTTTCCAGCTGCAACTGAAAGGAGGCTCCAACCCCCTATTTTCTCAAGCTACAACCTGAGGGAATCTCCAACTCCCCAATTCTTTGGCTACAACTAGAAGGAGGCTACAACCCCCTATGTTCTTCGGCTAAAACCAGAAGGTGGCTACAACCACTTGTCCTTTCCCCGTCCAACTGCCCTGAAGTAGAAGTAGAATGATGGAACCACTATCACACTATCACTGAGAGATATACCGATGTAAACATGTACCAATAAACATGAACCATGCATCAACTTGTACCTCAACCTATAATCAACCTGTACCATAAACAAGTGCATCAACCATGCACCAACCTGTACCAAACAACCTGTAATCAACCTATACCATAAACAAGTGCATCCAACCATGTACCTATTATGTATCAAGCATGTGTCAACTACTCATCAACTATGACTCATCAATATGTACCAACATCATCAACTATACACCTCATGTATGTGCCAACTCATCAAGTACTTGTCTCAACCATGTACCCAACATGTACCTCAACCAAAATCCCTCATCAATTTCATCATCCAAACATGATTTGTAACTTTGTAATAGACCTAGTTTATATGTTCACATACCTGCAAACCTTCCTTAAGTTTAACAACAAGCGACTAGCATTTTCATCAAACTTTTCTTTAGTCTCAGATGACTAGTTTTGGATTAGTTAACAACCCTAACTTGAAATAATCATAACTATGTACCTGTAATGAATAAAGATATGAAAATTATACACAATGTTCCTCAGTGTGTTTTATGTAATTCATCCAGGTGTCACTACTTGGAACCTCTCAAAAAATGAGTTATATCAAAAATGGCATACATGGCTGAATTATGTATTATTTTAGAGAGAAACCTTGTAGAGCGTGCCCCACACGGAATATTTGTTGAATGGATATGAAAAATGTTACACAGAATAATAAAGAATTTAATATAACCAACACATTTGGTCTTACTTAATTTTCATCTGTTATGAAGAAGTTATGACGTTCTTACCCGAAACACCTGTTTTAGACTAGTTTCAGGACTAGCCACAAACCCTATTTTCCACGGAGTGTAACTCCAAAAAAAAAAGACCCACAAGCTGAATTTTTTACCACGAATACTTGGATATGTTTCCTCAATGGCATAAAAATTTCACGATCTGAATCATTCTATAAAAAAAAATATTGCGAAAATGGTGAGATGACCTGTAAATAACATACCTTAGAAAGCATCATCAAAAGAATTTATCCTCCCTTGAATTTTGGCCTTATTTTCTTCACCTTCCCTATGAAATTCGTCTTAGATATCCTTTGGTTACCTCATACACCTATAGATATTCAATATTCTCAAGTGTGATCTAAAATAATAGAGCCTTGCCTCTTATTTATACTCTCCAAGTAGCTTCCTTAAAAACATCTTCTAGGTCACTTTGCCCACTTTCCTTATTTTAGGGTTAACTCACTTCTAATTTCTCCATTAAATTTATTATTTAAATAATTTATTGTGTATTCAGTTTGAATTATATTACACTCATCACTTCACTTTATTATTTACCTTTTAAAATCTCTTAAACCACTTTGACTACTTTGACCTTTTGGGGCTTCTAGATGACATATGAGGGTCCTCCAACTTCGTAAGGCCATAACTCTCAAACCGTGATGAATTATGTGATGTTCCACATACCACTAGAAATGGAATGACATGTACTATCCATATAGAATATTATTTCCTGAAAATATATCAAAAATCATACCATTATCCATCAAAAAAACTTGGGTCCATTACCCAAACCTGGGTTCTCCAACTTCTCATGGCCATAACTCTCTAACCATGAGGAGTTATGTGATGTTCCACATACCACCGGAAATGGAATGACAAGAACTATCCATATAGTATAGTTTCAATGAAAAATTCATTGACCTTAATCTCATTATTCCACAAATAATCATGTGTTCTCTAACCATCCTTCTAGGATAACTCAATCCACAAAGTGTCTTCCTGTGAGGGGTTTAACCATAAGGGGATCACTTTGGAGTTAATCCATTTGTACTTATTATCAGCCATGAAAAGACAATAATGAGTCATATTTACATCAAAAAAACTTGGGTCCATTACCCAAACCTTTGTTCTACCGGGATTTCTTCAAGGGTTGGCATCAATGACAACCAGTCGTAATCAACAATCTCCCCCTTTGGCATTGATGGAAACACTCTGATGAAAAACTGAAATTATGTCATGCAATATTGAATTCATGTCACTTATTCTCCCCCTAGAAACATGCCTATTTCCTCTGCATCTTTGTGACCATTTCTCCCCCTGGAAACATGCCTATGTCCTCTGCATCTTTGTGACCATTGCTCCCCCTATTACCATGCCTTTGTCCTATGCATCTGATGAATATCTCCCCCTTTGTAATCAATGACAAAGGTATATTTCCATCTAGGGATTCTCCCCCTGACTGAATTGTCCTATTTATGGTGATTCCTCATGTGCATATAAGACATATAAGATAAGCATTCAAAAACATTCATTTTGGAGTATAAATAACTCTGAATGTCTGGCGAATATACTCAAAGTCTTCCCATGGAAGTGGTTTTGTAAAGATGTCTTCCACTTTTTATTTTGTGCCCACATATGCAACTGTGATGTTCTTTTCTGCAACCTGCTCCCGTAGAAAGTGATACTTGATTAGAATGTGCTTCATCTTAGAGTGCATCACCGAATTCTTTGAGATATTGATGGTGCTTGTATTATCACAATAGATTGGAATGGGCTCATCATACTCAACCTGTATATCTGCCAGAGTTTGTTTCATCCAAAGAACCTATGTACAACATGATGTTGTTGCAATATACTCCACCCCGGTTGTAGATAAAGATACTAATGATTGTTTCTTTCTTAGACATGATACTAAACACTCACCCAAGTAGAACGTTGCTCCACTGGTGTTTCGTCGATCATCAATAAAACCTGCCCAATTTGTATCTGTGTAGGCAATAAGTGATAGATCCTTTCCTTTTGGATACCATAATCCAAACTCTTTTGTTCCTTTGAGATATTTGAAAATCCTCTTCACTTCTAATACATGTGATTCCTTTGGTGTTGCTTGAAATCGTGCCACCTGTCCAAATGCCTACATTAAATATAGTATGGATTTTTTCACATATAGTAGGTTTTCAATCATTGACCTGTATTGCCTCTGATCTGTAGACTTTGAATCATCATCTTTGTTCAACTTGCAACTGGTTTTCATGGGAGTGATAACTAGTTTGCAATCTCCATTCCGAACCTCTTTAGCATTTCTCTGATATACTTGGTTTGAGAAATAAAAATTCATTGGTTTCTTTGACATATCTCAAGTCCCAAAAAGAAGGATAGTTCTCCAAGTAATGACATTTCAAATTCGTTCTGCATATCCTTTTCAAATTTCTAGCTTAACCTCTCATCATCACTACCAAAAATAATATCAACATAAACTTCAATTAATAAAATATTACCTTGAATTACCTTGATGTAGAGGTTGTTGTCTGCACTTGATTTTCTGAACCTTGTCTGTTGTAGATACTTATCTAGTCTAAAGTACCATGCTCTAGGAGCCTATTTTAGACCATACACGATCTTCTTTAATTTACACACATATTATGCATTCTTTGACAACTAAAATCCTTTTGGTTGTTCAATGTAGACTTCTTCTTCAAGTTCCCCATTTAGAAAAGATGATTTTATGTCCATATGATACACTTTAATATGTTTGGAGCATGCATAATCTAAAATAAAACGGATTTCTTCCATTCTAGCAACTGAGGCAAATGTCTCTTCAAAGTCAATTCCTTCAATCTGTGCATATCCTTTACATACCAATCTAGCTTTTTTCCTTGTAACCTATCCATATTCATTCAATTTATTCCTGAAAACCCATTTTTTGTCGATCACATTCTTATTCTTTGGTCTTGGAACCAATTCCCAAGTGTCATTTTTCTCTATTTGATCCAATTCTTCATCCATGGCCTTATTCAAAAATTCATCCTTGTTAGCTTCTTCAAAACAATTTGGTTCAATTGTAGATCAGAGTGCTAGGTGTGTTTGTTCTGTTGAATGGATTCTTCTTCTATTCTCAACTCCTCCATCTTTGTTTCTGATAATTTGATCCGAAGGATGATTCTTCTATACTCGTCTACTAGGTGTCTTTGGAGACACTTTCTTAACTTTCTCTTCTGTTTCTATTGGATTCTCTTCATCTTCCTCTTCTACTTATTTTTCATCTTCTTCTTCTTCTTCGAAATGTTGTTCCATTGATTCATTTTTTTCTTCCTTTGATTCTGGTCTTCCTGATTCATCAATTGTTACGTTGATGCTTTCCACAACTTTGTTCAATCTCAGATTGTAACACTTGTATACTTTCCTTGTACTTGAGTAACCAACAAGTACTCCTTTGTCCACATGAGAATCAAACTTTCTCATTCTTCCATCTTCTCTTTTGATGTAGCATTTGCTTCCAAAAACTCTAAAGTGCTTCACATTTGTTGGTCTTCCTTTTCATAGATCGTAGGGAGTTTTGTCAGTGTTGTTTCTAAGCATTACTATATTTTGAATGTGATCTGTTGTATGCACGGCCTGTGTCCAAAATATATCTATCAATTTGGAATCCATTAACATTGTTCGAGCCATTTCCCGTACTTTCATGCTCTTTCTTTCAACAATTCCATTCTGTTGAGGTGTCCTAGCAATGGAAAATTGCCTTTTTATTCCATGACTGATGCAGTAGTCCATAAATTTATTTGAAGTGAAATCTCCTCCATTATCAGATCTCAAGCATGTTATTTTTGAATCCATTTCATTTTCAACCATTTCCTTGTATATCTTAAAGTTTTCAAAAACTTCTGACTTATTCTTGAGAAATAAAATGGCAGTCATTCTTGTATTATCATCAACTAATAACATAAAGTATTTCTCACCTTTTAAACCCTTTGTTGTAGTTGGTCTATCTAGATCAGTGTGCACAATTTCCATTGGTCTTGTCATTGAATATTCCTTTGATTTGAACCTGGTCTTTGTTTGCTTTCCTTGTTGACAATGCTTGCATAAAGTGTTGGTTGGTTTCATGATATGGGGCATTTCTATGACTGGTTCTCTTTTTTTGAATTTGACAAGGTTATCAAAATGTATGTGACCCATTCTTTTGTTTCATAGCCAACTTTCATCTTCCTTTCCTAGAAAACACTTTTCATTTCCAATTTCACTTAACACATATATGTTGCTTGAATTTCTTGCAGTTGTAGCAATCAATTTTCCTGAACCTTCTTTTCTTATCTCACACTTTTGTGAATCGTAAGTAACTTTATGACCTTGGTCACACATTTGACTCACACTTAGAAGATTATTTTTTATATATTCTACTAGTAGAACATTTTCTGCCTTTGTATTCTTGTTCCCAATTCTGACTGTGCATTTTCCAATGATTTTAGTTGAATCATCATTTCCGAAGGAGACTGGTCCATCTCTTTCCTTTCTTAATGTAATAAACTTGTCTCTATCACCTATCATGTGTTTTGAACAACCACTATCAACATACCAACCATGTTTCTTCTGCTTATATTGTAGAGCAAGTGTGCATTCTTCATTGCTATATTGATTATGTTTTCTTATCCATGTCCTTTTATGAGGTTCTTGTATGTGATTGTTGTTATTATGTTGTGGTTCTCTAGGAGGGGTTGTCATTCTGCAATCTTTGGCCATGTGTCCAAAGTTGTTACATTTGTAACATTCCACTTCAGTGCTCAAAGATTCAAACTTGTTGTCACTTCTTCTCTGTGTTTCACTAGGCCTTCTTGGATAACCCTTTTGTGTGCGACTTTCAAAGTTGTTTATATTCTTGTTGTTACCTCTGCAATTCACAGCTTTATGTCCAAAATTATTACATGCATAACATAAACCAAAAAATATAGTTTGATACCTGGGAGTTCAAGATCTTATAAAAGGAGGTGCTCTTATGAATCCTTCTTCTTCTTGAGGCCTATATGTTTGTTGTTGATTCTGAAATATGAATCTTGTTGGTGGAGGAGTGTCCTTGTAATCTTTCTATTCCCTTTGATTGTTTCTGCATAGATTTTTGGATATGTTTTTTGCTCTGTTTTTTGGAGCTTGATCCCTTTTTTTTCTGATTGTATCCAAGTTTGGACTAGTCAAGATGATATTTTTGATTGTTGATAATTCCATCCAAAACTTTTGAGTTATTCTTCATATTTTTCTTTTGAATATCCTTTCTTAATGTGACAATCTCTACTTCCAAATTTCCAATGTTCCTATCCTTTTCTTCTAGTTGTTCTTTGAGTGCTTCTTCAATTCTTTTATCTTCTTCTATTTGAACCTTCAAATTTGTGATCAATTGTTCTAGTTCTTGAGTATCTTCTTTCTTGTCTAGTTCCACTTGTAGTTTCTTCTTTTTCTAGTTTTCTCTTCTGATAACTTCTATGGCACACATCAATTCTTCTCAGTAGTCAACTTCTGCCTCTTCAATTTCTTCTTCGAATTATTCATATTCTTCTTCGACTTCTTCATATTCTTCTTCGAACTCTTCTTTATCAGAGTCTTATACTTCCATGAATAGAACTCTTCATGTCTCACTATCACTAACTTCATCTTCATCTGATGATGAGATGTCTTCTTTGGTGCATAAGATTTTCTTGAAAACTTTCTTTGTAGTTATTTTTTCTTTATATGTTTGTTTGCCTTTTGAGTAGCCTTCATCATTTCTCTTTTTATTTTGAGGAAATTTGTTAGCAAAATGACCAATACCATCACAATTAAAACAAATTAAAGGAAGCTTACCTCTATACCTACCGTCAATTCCCTTGTTCAGTCTTTTGACAAAATTGACCACTTCTTCATCATCTTCTGAGACATCATTGTTACTGCTATGTTCTTCTTGTTGCTTTTCCTTTTCTTTTTATCTTTTGGTTGCTTTAAAGGCTGATTCTTTTACATATGGATTTTCTTGTCCATTTCTCATTTCATATGATGTGAAGATTCCATGCAGTTCGTCCATGCTTATTGAGTTTAGATTTGATCTTTCTTCTACTGTTGATATCTTAGGGTCAAATCTCATAGGAAGAGATCTTAGTACCTTTTGAACAATTACAGATTCTTCGATTTATTCTACCAATCCTATGATTGCATTCACTGTTTCATCAAATCATAAGAAGTAGGCTACAATATTCTCATATTCCTTCATCTTTGGTTGTTCGAACTGACCTATGTAAGTTTGAAGCTTTGTTGCATTGACTTTTGAATCTCCTTCATAAATATTTTGAAGCTTGTCCCAAATCTCTTTAGTGGATTAACAATGTGCAACTTTGGTGAATATCGCTTCATTGAGACCATTCAAAAGTGCATTTGTGGCTTTGGAATTATTCTGACCGAATTTCACTACTTTGTCATTTGTTGGTGGAACTGTTGGTGCTGTGTATCCATCTACATTTGATTGCCAAATTTCAAATCCATGTTCCTGTATATATGTCTTCATGCTTATGCTCCAAAAAGCATACTTTTGTCCATCAAACTATGGTATTCTATTTTTATACAAGTTGTTGCTCTCCATGATCTACCTTTCAGTGGTTAAACCGATTTCTGAAGGAACCTTTCTCTGATACCAATTGTTGGATTACTGAGAGGGGGGGATGAATTGATAATAGAGAAATCATAATCTTTTTTAACCAAATAATCCAAGTGTTATATAAATGTAGAATTATCATCCAATAATGAGAAATGAACAAATGAACAATCATACATAGTACACCAGTGTTTTATGTGGAAACCCAAAGCAGGAGAAAACCACAGAATGTTTTTTCTTATATGTCTTGAAGAATTACATTCATTGGAAGCACCAACTTCCTTTTTTTTCCAATTGCAACTTAAAGGAGGATCCAACCCCTAGTTTCTCAGGCTACAACCTGATGGAAGCTCTAACTCCCAAATTATCTGGCTACAACCAGAAGGAGGCTACAACCCCCTATGTTCTCCGGCTACAACCACTTTTCCTTGCCCCGTCCAACCGCCCTGAATTAGAAGTAGAATGGTGGAACCAATGTCACACTATCACTGAGATATATACTAATGTAAACCTATACCAATAAACCTAAACAATGAATCAACCATGTTAGACAACTGAGAGGGGGGGTGAATCAGTTGTTACCGTGCTTAAACAATTATGGTTCTTTTAAACTCTTTGTAGAGACACTGAATGATGATCACAATAATGCAGGGAAATAAACAATGGCACCTTCAGCATCATTCACATATATGAGAAACACAGAGACAGATATTTCCCAAGGAAACCCATGCAGGGCAAAAACCTCTTTTTCTTTATATGATAAGTAATGGT
>ML782018.1:273743-285584 GCA_009831015.1 Picea engelmannii | reverse complement strand
CTCCCTGTGTTCAAGCACCCACTTGAACCTTTGAGGACACCAGTCCTCCCTAGCTCCTCCCAACCACCCTGAAATATAAATCTTTGCTACTGAAACTTATTACAGTGATATGATGTTCAACAATGGCTTACCAAACTCATCATTGTTTTGTTGCATTTCGTTGCTCTGTCTGCCTCATTTCCTTTCTTCACACATCACTTGCGTTGTCTGTTCTTCCGCTTTTTATGCTCTGTGCTCCATGTCCATTCACTGCACAGTTCCTCTTCTATGTTATTCAGCTGCTGCACTCTCCTCCTTCTTTACACATGAAACACCTTCACCAACAACAACCACAACAAACTCCAACAGCAACAGAAACACCATCTCTTCTCTGTACCGTGTATTTATAGCTTCTGTGCACCTTGTGCATGCAATATTCACAATGTCTCTGCATGCTGACTCCACACCGTTATCCTCCACCTCTCGAGTGCTCTGTCTGATCATCATCGTGACTCTTCAGCTTCTCTGGTGGTTCGCCCCACGTGTCCATCATCACTGTATGTTATACTGAGATTCCTCATCCTCTCTGACAGTTTGAGACTCTTCGTCTTCTCTGTGACAGTCGAACTCACTTTCTCTGTTTCAGTTACAGGCCTCAATGCCCATCCAGCTGTTAATCGCCTTCACGAACATCTTCATCCCTCTTGAAGATTCTTAGAGGCTCTTCACCTTCTCTGTCAATCATCCCTAAGTGTCTTCGAGTCCTCTGGCTGAAACCATCAGTGGTTTCTGGCAGTTATACTATGCCGTACAACAGTAGCCCTCAGATCTCCTTCAAGTTAATCTACGTCGTTGGATGAGCTTTATTAATCTTGCCTTTAAATCGGGTTTCGGCATTTTGGCATTCCTGATGCATTGAGTTCTTTGCCTCTCTATGTCGCGATTCGCGAAACTCCGATATGGAGTTTGATCAACGATCCAGATCTGATCTCTATTCAATGGATGCGATTAAATCATGATTTCGCATATCACGATATCGGGATTCCTAATGTCAATAATCTTTGACATGTCCAACTCTCGATCCTCAAACTTCTAACAAGGACTGGAATCAACGGTCTAAATTTTATCTTGATTCGACGACTGTGATTTAAGTCACAATTTTTCATATCGAGAAATCGGGATTCCTGTAGTATTATTTCTTTGACATTTCCAACACGTGATCCTCGAAACTCGAAAGTGGTGTCCATCTGTTAGCATCACACGTGGATTGACACATGTTGAATACTGCCACGTGTCACTGTGATTCGTGACTTACATGTGCCTGAAATGTTGAATCAGTATGACACTTGTCATTACCTGGTTGTGCCACGTGTTCCTAGCTGACATGGTCTGCTGACGTGAGTCGGGTCGATGGTCTAGATCACATCTTGATCTGACGGTTCAGATTCATTCGAGATTTCACACATCGTGATTTCGGGATTCTTGATGTCAATATTCTTTGACATCTCCAACACTCGATCCTCGAAACCCCGACAAGGAGTCGGGTCAACGGTCTATATCACATCTTGATCTGACGGTTCAGGTTCAGTCAGGATTTCACACATCGCGATTTCGAGATTCTTGATGTCAATATTCTTTGACATCTCCAACTCGTGATCCTCGAAACCCCGACAGGGATTCGGATCAATGGTCCACATAACCCCCTGAAGTGGATGGTCCTCCTACTTTCAGGATTTGTGAGCCCTCTATTCCTTGCACTTTTAAAGATCGTGCAGGGTTTCCTCGATCCAACGGTGGTCAGACCCTGCGCTCAGATCTAACGCCTGAGATCTATCCTCCATATCTGTGTGCTCCTTTTGTCTTCATTCATATCTGACGGCCATCAGGAATTCAGGATGAGATCCAGCGATCATTGGCGCTTCTCCTCCGGAGCGTACTTTGTCCTTGTTTTTCCTTCACTGCATACTCTGTTCTTGCCGCCGATGACAAGCTTACTTTGCCTGATAATAACCTGCCAACAATCCTCTGCACTATCTCTTATGAACTTATCAGGCTTTCTCTGCAGCGTCTTCCTAAAATACTTCTGGTGCCCGGCTGTTACATTCTTCCTGTACTCATGCCATCTTCATTGCTGTACTTTCCATCAATGAAAAGCATGTGCTACCTGTTAAACATTTGCCAAAAAACCATGCATAAACTTGTACCTCAACCTATAATCAACCTATACCATAAACAAGTGCATCAACCATGCACCAACCTGTACCAAACAACCTATAATGAACCTGTACCATAAACAAGTGCATCCAACCATGTACCAAGTATGTACCAATCATGTGTCAACTACTCATCAACTATGACTCATCAATATGTACCAACATCATCAACTATACACCTCATGTATGTGCCAACTCATTAACTACTTGTCACAACCATGTACCCAACATGTACCTCAACCAAAATCCCTCATCAATTTCATCATCCAGATATGATTTGTAACTATGTAATAGACCTGGTGTATATGATCACATACCTGCAAACCTTCCTTAACTTTAACAACAAGAGACTATCATTTTCATCAAACCTTTTTTTAGTCTCACATGACTATTTTTGGATTAGTCAACAACCCTAACTTGAAATAATCATAACTATGTACCTGTAATGAATAAATATATGAAAATGATATACAATGTTCTTCAATGTGTTTTATGAAATTCCTCCAGGTGTCACTATTTGGAACCTCTCAGAAAAGGAGTTATAGCAAAAATGGCATACCTTGCCAAATTTTGGCTTATTCTAGAGAGCGACCTTGTAGAGCGTTCCCTGCACAGAATATTTGTTGAATGGATCTGAAAATGTTACAAAGAATAACACATATTTTACTCTAACCAACACATTTTTTCTTATTTAATTTGGATCTATTATGAAGACGTTATGATGTTTTTACCCGAAACACCTATTTTAGACTATTTTCAGGACTAGCCACAAACCATATTTTCCACGTAGTGTAACTCCAAAAATACAACGACCCAAAAGCTAAATTTTTTCCCACCAATACTTGGATATGTTTCCTCATTGTTATATAAATTTCATGGCCTGAATCATTCTAGAAAAAAATTTATTGCGAAAATGGTGAGATGACCTGTAAATAACTTACCTTAGAAAGCATCATCAAAAGAATTTATCCTCCCTTGAATTATGGCCTTCTTTTCTTCACCTTCCCTCTGAAATTAGGATTATATATCCTTTGGTTACCTCATACACCTATAGATATTCAATATGATCAAGTGTGATCTAAAATGAGAGAGTCTTGCCTCTTATTTATACTCTCCAAGTAGCTTCCTTAAAAACATCTTCTAGGTCACTTTGCCCACTTTCTTTATTTTAGGGTTAACCCACTTATAATTTATCCATTAAATTTATTATTTAAACAATTTATTTTGTATTCACTTTGAATTATAGTACACTCTTCACTTCACTTTATTATTTACCTTCTAAAATCTCTTAAAGCACTTTGACTACTTTGACCTTTTGGGGCTTCTAGATGACATATGAGGGTCCTCCAACTTTGTAAGGCCATAAATCTCAAACCGTGAGGAGTTATGTGACATTGCACATACCACCAGAAATGGAATGACATGTAATATCCATATAGAATAGTATCACTTGCAAATATATCAAAACGCATACCATTATCCATCAAACAAACTTGGGTCCATTACCCAAACCTGGGTTCTCCAACTTCTCATGGCCATAACTCTCTAACCGTGAGGAGTTATGTGACGGTCCACATACCACTAGAAATGGAATGACAAGAACTATCCATCTAGGATAGTTTCACTGACAAATTCACTGTCCTTAATCTCATTATTCCACAAATAAGCATTGGTTCTCTAACCGTACTTCTAGGATAACTCAATCTACAAAGAGTCTTCCCGTGAGGGATTTCACCATAAGGGGACCACTTTGGAGTTCATCCATTTGTACTTATTATCAACCATGAAAAGAAAATAATGATTCATATTTACATCAAACAAACTTGGGTCCATTACCCAAACCTTTGTGCTACTGGGCTTTGTTCAAGGGTTGACATTAATGACAACCAACCTTAATCAACACGGTCTGCATGCAGTGGTATACTTAATTAATAATATGAGTATGATTTACAATTACAATATAGGCATGATTCCCTTTAGCATTCCAGGATCCTTGGCCTAATAATCATATAAGCATTCTAGCTTATAATAATCTGGCTCACCAACCTATAAAACACAACATATATACAAAGGCTCTTTGGCCTTAAGATCGCACACTCTTCTTTCAGTATGAGATTCCCACATGCTGACTTGATGCATACAGAACTAGAACAAAGACCCTGTATCATCATCTCACCAACTTATAAGCATATTTGCAATTACATTTACAATTGGGGTTCAGCCTAGGGTTATTACATTATACATGTTTCCTTGTTTCACCTTGGTGGCCAGTATCTATTCCCTAGTCACATGTTGTCACCACCCAGGGAAAAGGGGTACCACTGGGGGGCCCTCACAATGGTAATGTTTTTTTTCCCCACCATAGTTAACACATTCCATCCTAGAGCCTATCACATTGCACTAAACTTCGGTAATGGGTCATGTTCCATTCTCTCATGAGAAGAAGGGTTGAAGGCATAGAGGTTGATTGCAGCTACTATGCAAAAGAATAATAAAGAAATAATAATTTTAAAGAAAGAAATAATAGCAAAGGACTCTCAAAATCCAATCAAAACTTCATCTCTAACCTTTCTATGTTCGCCCCAATCCCAAAGCAGTGATGTTATATCTTGAAACCTTATAAATGGGACTTGAAAATATGATTAGAGTTCATTAAAAAGGAAGATTGAGGAGTTTAGAAAAACGTAGCATTTAGAAAGTAGTAACTGAATAGAAAGTGTACCCTCCACAAAGGTGATCATAGAAATGGACTCAATGACACCATAATCCATGGAGTAATCCTAACATGTACAACTATCACACTTACTCCTAAAGGGTTCCTTATTTCATTGCTTCCCCTAAGACATGTCCCTCTACTTGGGTCTTTTCTTTCACTGTTTTCGTTAGCACACCTAATACGTTCAAATTAAGGTCCTCCCATATTCAAACTTGTCAACTTACATAAAGTCCTAAGCTAATATGAAATTTTCAGGGGATACCCAGTGTGAATTGTTCATGTGGATTACATATTAAGTAACATGTTACATTGCATGATCTAAGGACTGGTATATCTTATGAACATTGGATTTACTTGATTTCATATTTGCTTTTCATCTGGATGCCCCTAACATGATTCTTGAAGGATTCCCCAGGCATGAATTCTTCTAGTATACACCGAAGTATTTTACACTAACCCCTCTGATAGATCTTATGATAGCCATCAAAGAAGTTCGTATGAACTTCTCTAGTTTTAAACTTTTTGATGTCTTTGACCTGGATTTTTCTCATTGAGACTTGGACATCCACAATGCCTGCTATATATATATATATATATATATATATATATATATATATATATATATATATATATATATATATATATATTGGCTTTGTCTTTACATTGAACTCATCTTTGATTTGCAGATTTAGACATGTCCCTCAGAAAGAAGGAAACCAGAAAAGAAATGTATAATGACACATATGAAATCCTAGAAAAGGGAGAAGACATTCGCATATCAGGTGAGAATATCAAATGTCCAAAAAATAGAACTTCTCCACTGATGAAGAGGACTAAGATGAACTCAATATTTTCAAAAATATCAGAAATTATAGGATACATAGAGTAGCATCCCATTCTATTGTATTCCCATGCACCAACTCCATCACCTGGATACTTAATCACACGGACTTGGGGAATAGGTATATATGTAATTCCATGGGAGAACCTATAACTTCATTTCGGCCTGAATACCTATCCAAGTGTTATTATCTAGAGAAGGGAACCCAGAAGCTAGATAGTGAATTTCTTGGTGAATTCAAGCACACCACCAAAGAGCTATGCCCCATCTGGTACAAGCCAGATAAGCAATTCAAGCTCAATCCAACTAGAGGATACCCCATGACCGCACTGAGAAGGTCTTATCAATACATGCTTCCCATGTTATGCAGGTTGTATGGGGATTTGAATGACTCTAAATTCCCCCTATCATATATGTCATTTATTTACCACTGCACGAACAAAGGATCATCGTTCAACTGGGATGACATCCTATCAACAATCCTAACAAAATCCATCACGGTGGTTGTAGAATCCCTACCTAAGACCTTCCCTAGTTTCTACATGTCATCTTATCTCATAGAAATCATTTGCATATCCCACCAATACCCAAACATGGGTTGGGAATGGTAGCCATCAAACAAAACCGTTCATATATATTACAAAGTGCTTTGGGAGCACAAGTACATAACAAAGTACCAAACGATCTACGAGCACTTCATGGCTCCGTTATACGAGTTCATTTTTTGCTCTCCCACCCCATGTATGACTGACAAAGAAATATATATCATCAAGAGGATTATGGATTGGTACTTAATGTAACACAACACTTATATTAGGGTATATGGGGCTATGAAATCCCCCCATCTACTTCCTTGGTTTGTACCATAAAAACTAGTTCTTCAAGAGGTGGCATATTAAATGGTGATGAACGAAGTAGGAGGAGTGATTTACTGGGATAAGAAGGCTATATGGCCACCACTCCCATTATACATCGACACCTACTTCTTCGCAAACACAAAAATTCCCAAGAAGAGGTGGATACTCTACTATCTTACCACTTTGGGGAAGAGATTTGTAGGAGGCATGACCTGAAGAAGGTCATCAAAGAACATTTCAACAAGTTAGGTGTGCCTTGGGAATATGCATCATAGGTTTGGGAAGAATAATAAATACACTATAATACAAGGACTTATGATGAAGTCATATTCAAAAGACAAGGCAAACCCATAGGGAGGGTCTTCGACAAAGAAAAATAAAGAGAAGAGGCCAGAAGGAAATAAGAAGAAGAAGAAGAAGAAGGGGCAGTGGAAAAAGGATCTATTGCAACTACATCTATGTAGTCAAGATCTATTGAAGAAGAAGAAAAAATAGTAGATAAGAAGAGGAAGAAATAAAAGGTACAAAATAAGAAGAACGATGTTGTTGAAAAGAAGAGGAATATTTACAAAGCTTTTAAATCCAAGGCCAAAGTTGATGTAGCAGCAACTACAATGGAAGCAGAAGCAAAGGAAGTTGCCCAAAAATAAACCGAAAAAAAGGAAGTAGCCACAAAAGAAGTAGTAGATGCAACACCAGTGACAGAAGTAGCACACTAGGTAGCTAAGGAAGTTGTCAGCAAAGCAGATAAAGAAGAGCGACAAAAGAAGGATGTCGAAACTAGAAACGATGATGTCCAATTGATGTACACTAATATCCCAGAGATATCAATAGCAGGTGTCAGTGGACATACACAATTCAGTGGGATAGGTTTGGGACTTTGTACTCAATTCAGTCCAAGTGAAGTACCCAACATAAAGAAATTCACATACGACAAACTATCGGGAACAATTTTGCAAGAAAAAGTGAAGAAAGTGTTAGTGACTGGGGGAAATCTAAATTAAGTTCTTATCTAAACCACCATAAAAAGAAATATCAGTGAATATCTTGTCGTCATAGTCTTTATTGGCTCCTCTTTCATGAATGCCACAGAAGATAACGTATGAAATTTATACCAACAAAATATGGATAAAGAGGCAAGGATCATGGAGCTAGAAGAGAATCTCATGTAGGTAAATATCAATGAAGTAAACCTTAAAATATTCAATTCAAGTACAGGGAAGGTTAGAACAGAACTAGAGGAAGCTATCATTGACATGTACACCCACCTACACATGTTCTAGGAAATATTTGCCACCATCATTGATCAACAGAGAAAAATACAACCCAATAATACACATATGAACAACATATGGGATGGCATAGAGGATATAGAGAGATGTATAGCATAAAATATTGATGTGCCATTATAAATTCCTCGCCCTTCAAGCATGGAAATAAAAATAGATATATATTCATTGGAGCGTTGTCAACAAGTTGGACAAATGGAAGATAGAGAGACAAATATCTTGATGGCAATATGTCTGCACTTTCACAAAGAATCACAAGAATTGATCAAGATATGATAACTTCCCCAATTAAAAGAGCTTGGAAAGAACCTCATAATGGAATAATTGTTTGATAAGATACAAGACATCACAAGTTGTAGATAATAAGTCACCCAATCAACTACCACTGTAACAATAGACTTGATTGAGCAGTACCTCATTCAACCAACCAAAGTCCATACTATGATTCAAGTGTTCATGGATACATGATCAAAGGATATACATACCCTCAAAGACAACATGGCCATGCATGATGTTTCACTCTAGTAATTAGCATACCATCAGATTTCATCACTATATGATCAACTGGAAATGTTGATAGAATATATTAGGGAAACGAGTCCATGAAAAATACAAAATAACAATTTGAAATTGTTATTAACTACGTCATATTTTTTCTTTTTCCAACCACTGTTAGTTTTGTCTTTTCCCCCTACATGTGTCACAATCCTAAACAAGGAATTTGAAAGGTCTCGTTTTGTAATAGTTTCTTTGGGGGAATACAAGAAGTCACACTCATGAATTAGGAATAATTGTATAAATATGGGAAGAGACACACTTTGGAGGGGCTCTTCAATATTTGTATACACTCTAGAACTTTTTTTTTGGAGACAATACTTGGTTAATGAATATTGAGAAGCCCTCAGGGCCAGGTTTTTGAAAGAAAGAAGAATTTGCATGTGTTGTTGTTTTGTTGTGAATTATTTCAAGCAGAACGTATGTTTTTCACATGGGTTGTAAAGATATGTTTTCTTATAGACTAATCTAATGTAATCTATGTCACTCTTGTAGTTTTGTTATTCCTTCTTCTATTTTATATGTCCTGAGCATATGAGTTGTGATGTATGAAAAAATATATTTTATACTTTTCTAGTTATATATTTGTATGCATGTGTTTCTAACTTTGCACCTTCATTACATCTATTTGAGTCGAGTTTCCAGTAGAATTTAGTTTCATTGTAGCTCATTAAATTATGATAGATCGCTCCTTTATAGGATATGATAGGATATATTAGAAGAAATTGGTTTTGTTTTCATACATAGTATTCATCTACATATTTACATTGCATAAATATCCATCTTCGCCCTCATAACCAGTAATGGAAGCCGGGCCAAAATATGGATGGGTGTCTTAAACCAAATAGTGCATAGTCTGATTGGGACTTTTTATTAGGGAGTACCCCTTATTTTTGTTGGGCATTTCCATCTCATCAACTGAATTGGCGCTAGAAGGAGGTCCTGAAATTGTTTGGATTACATAAATTAACTACATAATCGCGACCAATCCTATGAAAAAACTCTTGGTCCAACCCTTTTTCCTAACATTAATCCAGAACATGAGGTTACCTTTGAAGACACAAATCCTGCATTCAAAAGTGCCACTAGTAGTCCCGAAACCCATACGAGGAATTTACTGAAACTCGTCGTATCACCCAAGCCTACGCCAAATTGTTTGGCATGTTACCCATGACCTCAGAACTACCCAAGAGAAGGACTACTCATGTAATAAGACCAAAAAACCACCCCAATATTTTTTTTTACTCTATTTAATATTTAATTGAAACCGCTTTCTAAGAAGTACTCGTACCCTTAAATCAGATCCAACCTACCCCTCCTGGAATGGAACACAACTTTGGTGGTGAAAACCCAAAAATAAATCTCAAATAGATCATGGGTGAATGTCAAGAACGAAGGGTAGTGATACCACCATGGCTATCTGAAGGTGTTCTAAATTTGGCAAATCCTTTACATGAAATGCCCAAAAAACCAAAAAAGATCCTTCTGAAATTTGACCCGGAAATACTTGGTTCACCTGAGGATCATGTTAAAATTTTATTTGTATCTATCTTTATCCTCAATGTTTGACATGAATACGTGTTCTACAAGATTTTTCCTTACACTTTCACAGGTAGACCATCCACTTGGTATTTTAATCTTCCTCCTAGTTCCATAATTAGTTGGGAGGATTTTGAGAAATCTTTGATTGGGAAATTTGGGGAACAAAAAAACACTACTGCATTATACAAGGAGTTAGGAGCCATAACAATAGAAAAAAGAGAAAAAGTGAAGGATTTGAATCAACTTTTCATTACAATCCTCACTAATTTTACTATTGAAACAACCCCTTTACAATCATTATCCATAGAATACTACACCTCATCTCTAGTTCCTTCTTTAGGAATATTTGTTAAACAGGTTGGTAAGGACATTTTGGATCAGAATTTTGAAGAAGTTGAAATTGTTGAGAAGGATTTATCGTATTATGATAGTCACACACACTCTGAAGAGATCAAATTAGCAAGGAAGAAACCTTTGTTTCTGATGAAACCCCCTAAGAAGGAACTAAAGGATATTGATAGTGTCGTCAAGTTAGTTAAGAAGTTCTCCAATGAAGTTGTCAATCTCAAGAAGAACGTCGGAGAAGGACCTTAAAGAACTAATCCTTTCTGCCCATTCTTAAAGAGGAATGAAAACCAAAACAAGCCACCCGAAGTACTGCAACTCATGTTGAACCTATATAGCTTCAGCAGTGACAACTTCTTTTCATATCGCCAACAAAATGACTCTGAAAACAATTGTCCCTGCCGAGTCAACTCCATGACCTCTGTTATCAATCAATTGTTATATTATTAGAGATTAAATGATGAATGACCCATTGAAGTGAGAAATGAGGAGACTACGAAGGAAACCCCTCAAGATTATGTTATGTCCTTGTGGGATTGGTGTATTAACTCAGATGATGAAAAAAATGAAGATGTTTTTATTGGATATACACCAATTATAAAAGTTTCCCCTAGATATTATAATCTATGTAGCAAAGGTGTTGTTCCAAGCACTTCTTCTTCCCCTAAATCCAACACCCCTCTCAGGAAAATCACCCCTTCAGTCACTGCTTTGAAATCAAACACCCCATCTCTAATCGCTTCCAGTAATAAATCTAACACATTTGTTTCAACCAATAACAAAAAATATAGTACGTCAAACCCAGTTGCGAACAACACTAAGCCCAAGAATCCAACATCCAACAACAAAGCTAACAGTCTGCAACCAAACACGACAAGAAACAAACCAAAAATATGTTCTTTAGAGTATAGTGTTATCGAAGATATGAATAAAACTAAAGTCATAATTTTTATCTATGATATATGCACAATACCACAACAATGTGATCTCATTATTGATATTTTAAATGCCAACAAATCTTAGAAGAAATACACTGCTACAATTTAAAGAATTTCTTAAACTACGAAAGAAAAGGCAATCCATACAGTTGAAATCAAAGCTACCATCAATGTAGCAAGTATAGGTTCTTATTCAAGGGCCCAGATTCCTCCTTTTCTACTTACATATGAAATATTTACCTTCGATGTACAAAATTGTTTAATATATTCAAGTGCTTCCTCCAACATCATGCCCTATTCAATATGTCAAAGAATAAACATTGTTTCACAATAAACTACAACAAGAATCATACAATTAGATAGGTCATATGTAAAATTTAGAGGAGATCTCAAAGATGTACATATTGTATTTGTAATGACCCGTTTCTTATTACTATGAATAATTTCATAAATAAACCTAAACATGGGCTAAATTATAATTAATTATTATATAACCTTAATTGATTACAAGTTATTAATTAATTATTTTGATTATACTTAGCTGAAGTATGATTAACTCCTTGATT
>ML782018.1:221661-253957 GCA_009831015.1 Picea engelmannii | reverse complement strand
ATTTATTTGATGAATCTAAATTGTTTAAGTTGCTGGTAAGCAGATTGATATTATGTTGATTAGATATTGTACTATGCTGTTAAGAAATAAATGCTCGTGAAGATAACAATGTTAGCTATATATATATTGTTGGGCATTACAGTATTAGCCTCTGACCCAAGGGTACATCAGGTTATTGACATAGTTGTTGTTGGCATCCTAGATAGTTATGGTTTTTTTTTTAGTAGGGATTGGTCCACCAAAATTCAAGGATATTTCTCTACAGACTGGTCCCATTTATGGTTGTCGTACAAAGGTAAACCCAATCAGATCTGTGTAAATAGTGAAGCTCATATGAAACACACAGTAACCAAATTAGAAGGTAAAAATGAACCTATCATCTTTGCACATTCTGTTTTGGGTAATTATTTCTTGGATACTAACCATGGTTGTTATGAAGCAAAACCATTTGAAATGCTAATAGACACCTAGTATGAACTCCTTCCATGCAATCATATTGATGATAATGTGTGTATAGTATTGAAGGGATTAGGCTATTGTATAATAAATCCACCTGTATATACTAACATTTGAACTATGTTTTTTGATGGCTTCTAATCCCAAGATAGATTCGGGGTAGGATGTATCCTCATCGGCCCACATCAACTTAAAAAACTCATATTCTTTTGGTTGTAATTTGAATGCACCAATAACATCGCGGAATATGAATCCTTGTTCCAAGGTTTGAAGAAGGACAACAACCTTAAGGTAAAATTATTACGAGTATTTGGTGATTCAAAAATAGTGGCTCGATAGGTAAGAAACACCATTCATTCATGTACACGCATTTGAGAGGTTACCAACAAGAGGTATGGAATTTACTTTATTCTTTCAAAGATTTTAATATTGAATCTATACCTCGTTTCTAGAATGTTGTTGTAGACATTCTGTCGAACACAACCTCTAAATATACACCTCTTACCGATGGTTTTTTTGTTGAAATCATGTTCAGGCCTTCCATACCAGATAATGTCATCAATGGGAGGGTATACAATAATGATACCCAAATCATCAATTCCCTTACCAGCTCATATGTATTCCAAGAATCTATAATAGACGATGAAGCTCATGCACAATATCTTCAATAATATCGAAACGAAGAAGTCAAGGTAAAAACCAATTGCATCCCAAAGAATGTACTATCACTTGAGAATCTATTTGAATTTCAGACTATGTTTAGAAGGCCCTCATATATAAAAACCCATAGTTCAACAATGATGCATTTTTTGGTCAACCTAGGAACCCCTGAATAGCCCAAGTACATCAACATGGGCACTTGTTGTTCAGAGGCAGAGAATCATATGTTTACTTAGTTGTTAAAGAAGTATCATGATGTGTTTGCATGGAATTATTAATATCCGAAGACGTATGACACCTGAATAATTCAACATGTGATTCCAATCAAGGAAGGTGTCAATCCATTTCAGTGGAAGTTAATAAAAATACATCTGAATCTCTAACCACTTATTCATAAATAATTAAAAAATCTATTAGATGCTTGGATCATATTAAATGTATTTCATTCGATCTAGGTGTCAAATATGGTTCCCATTAGGAAAAATTTGGGAGATATTAGAATATGCATATATTTTTGGAATTTGAGTTGGACTTTCAATAAAGAAAACTATCCAGTTCCCCCTATGGAACAGATTATGCAACTAATCTCAAGCTCCGAATTTTTTTATTTTTATTTTAGATGAGTTCTTAGGTTACAACCAGGTTCTCATAGTAGAGCCAGACTGATTGAACACTACATTCAGAACAAGATAGGGAACATACGCATATTGTAGAATGCCCTTCGGTTTAATAAATGTTGGTGCTACATTTCAAATCGATATGAACATCACTTTTAAAGGTATGATTGATCAGAGTGTTGTGATATATCTTGATGACGTTAGTGGTTATTCAAAGAAAATATATGATCACCAAAATCATATGAAACATATATTTGAATGATGCAGAAAGTATGGTGTCTCTCTGAATCCCAAGAAAACTATTTTTTTTGTTTCAAAAGGAATTTTATTGGGGCATATGATTTCCAAAAGTGGGATTTCAGTGGACCTGGAAAGAATGAAAGTTATTATGCAAATCCCACTGACACTTAACAAAAATTCCATATAGTCTTTTTTCACAAAATTCAATTTTGTAAGAAGATTCGTTCCAGACTTTGTTGAAATTGTAAAACCTCTTCAACAGATGATTGTAACACCCCTGGTTTTGAGCCCCATATTAAATAATCTATTTCTTTAATCCATGAAATTCCATAGTGACCAAACAATTGGAAGAGGCTAGTGTGCCTAGGAAATGTAATGTTTGATCATTATTAATAATAAATACATCACTGGTTACTAGACGAACAAGGAAAAGAGTTATAAGGGGATATGATTCCACAAGAGAGGGGGATTGAGGGGAAAATTATTTATTTTATATTTTATTTACCCATTTTTGTTTTAATAGAGAATAATAGTTACATGATCTTCTTGGGGGGAAGGCCAAGTGGTTCCTTAATTCAAAGAATTACATAAACCCATCTTTGGTCTATTGTGGGGGTTTCTTCTTCTTCACTCATTCATTCACTCACTCATGGTTCATTGTTCATTGCTCACACCTTTCACCATGTTCTTGATCCACTTATTCTTTCACCCACTTGTCTTTCCTCATTCACATTTGTATTGGGAAGGGAAAACGATTTTTTGAAGAGGAGCCATGGTCTTGTTGGCTATAGAGATTGTTGGTGTATTACAGCCATGAATTAAGGCTTGTATGTCTGAGATGCTTTGGCATGTGTTCATTTTTTCTCACAATTATGAATCAAGAGATTCCTATCATGGAGATTCTTGATCAGATGCATTGTACCCCTGGAAGGAGATGGACAACCTGAGGGACTGCGTGGCAGATAAGGGGGTCCATTCTCTTGGGTTGGCAGGCTGGGTAGAAGAGAGTCAGTGTACTTTGGATTGTTGTGGGTGTTGAGAAGCCTATAAGAGATTGAGTGTTGATTGGTTTGGTAAGCTTAGTGACACTCTGGAACCATCCTTCTAGATTCATAGCCCTGGCTCGGGGGTGACATTGTTGTTGAGACTTGGAACAGTAGTGTCAACATTTGGGTGGAACATCCTTGGTCTACATCCAGTTCGTGATTCGTTTTATGAAAGATAAGTGTTTTCTGCCATGGTTTTATTTACCTGTGTATTTATTCCGCTTTGAATTTATTTATATATGAAATTTGTATCTATAATATGCATGCTTGTTGGTTATTGTTGTGCATGGCATGTGTCTCATTTATTTATGGTGTAGCATGAATCTTGATCTATGCATGTGAATACTTCATGCATATTTATTAATTAAAAGTTAGATCAGAATTCGAAAGAAATCTATAAGTGGGCATGAAGTGGTGTAGCCCAGCCTATGGATGGTTGGGTACGTTATAGATTGGTATTAGAGCTTCATGTTGAAACATCAGAATGGTACGGGCCGGAGCTATTGGATAGGGTATTATGGTTAAGAATGATTATGTCCTTGAAATATTAAAGCTCAGGAGAGATAGCGTTGCAGAGATCACGTATAAGCTAGAGTGTCATACAAACAGATATCCTTTGTAAAGGATCATAGAATCATGATCATTCCCTTATGAATTTGGGAGTGATCACCACCGTGGAATCAAGGAGTTCAGGATTGTTAGATCGAAATTCAAGTGAATGAGGATCGTCAGATAAAGGTGAAACTAGAGGCTGGGAGAGATTAGTTCATAGCCATCAGATCAAGCATGTTTATCATCAATCATTGATCAAATCCTAGAAGGAGATGGAAATATCATCCGTTAGTCAGGGTCCTCCTATGTTGACCACTTTGGGAAGGACTTCGGAAGTAATGGTGACCATCATATCTAGCATTGGTGGAAGTATAAGGAAGTTTCAGAACTTCATAACTTCGCCACTCCGACGATTACTGGAGAATGGACAAAGCCTTGAAGTTTTGAAGCCCCGAAGTGTCGAAACCAAAAAGTTTAAAGACGTCGTCGTGAAATCACGTAGGTCATCATATCTGGAGTAGAGAATGTGGATATTCCATTTGATGGATGACAGGTCGTAAGCCATGTGGTAGGGGTGTCATGTGGGGACACATGTCACATGGATTCAGTACCTTTTGGAACCTAACCGACTCATTTTTTAGTGACAAATGGCACTTGTGCCAAGGGTACACGTCACCATGGGTGACATCAGCATGCCATGTCATCTATGGGAGTATGGACTCTGAGGGTGTCCAACGTCTCTACCAGTGAAAGTGCCAAAGATAGAAGTCATGAATTCACACAAACCATTGATCTAATATTCCTTCGGGACCTTTCTCAACCATTAGATCAAGCAGGGGAAGTATGGTGTAAGAACTTCAACAGTTATCACTCTGGGGAAGTGGAATGAATAGAGAGTTGAAATTTTATGGAGTCCTAGACCGCTGAAGTACCAAAATGAATAAGGATAGTCCATCTCGAGGCTTGATTAATTCATGTCCGTTGGATCAACAGTGGAAGGATAGGGTAATAGCTTCGACGAGTATCACTCCGGGGGAGTTTACAGGCTTGGGAGTTGTAATTTTTTGGAGCTTCGAAGTCCCAAATTGACTAAGGTGGTCCATCTCAATGTCTGATTAAGTCGTGATCATTGATCTCATTGAAGCCTCTAGATGGGGAGAGATCGTCCAGTAGACGGGAGATCAAATATCAACCGTTTGATCCGCTAGTAGAGTTATTGGAAGGGATTCAACAAAGTTTAACTCCGGGAGAAATCGAAGATTGAAAAGGGAGAATAGTTGAAGGCCGAAGTCTAGAGGACTTGGTCCCAACATCGGTCTCATGAAAAGTTAAAAGGGTCATTTAGGGGCATGAAGGGCCTCTAAGTGACCAAGCCCTCGGACATTGTGTATGAAAATTCTCTTATGTAGAAGAATACAGAGGAAGGCACTAAAGAGTGAATAAGCCGGTGGTTACAAGCCATTGTCACATGGAAAGTGGTTTGAAGGAAGCCCCGATGAAAAAATTGAATTCTATACCATCTAAAGGATAACATGGAAGTTTTATAATGTGAAGAATGATAATATATTCTTCATGAATCGAGAAGAAAAAGGACTTGTAGCATTATTGGCAATTTTTTTTAATATGCATAATTATAACAAAATGGTGGCTTGCACATTTTCCAGAATTAGGGGGTGAAAACATATCAGTTCAAAATACATATTCAAGAAGTGCAAGAAGGAGAGGGAGCTTCCAGCCATGATAAAGAGGCCAAAGGTCAGAATATTAGTGTTGGTAATGCATAGAAAGAAACCAATGGACACCAGGCCAGAGGGGAGCAAGAAACATTGATAGATATTGTGAGAAGCCTAAAAATAGAAGTGCAGAGCTACAAAGTAGAAAATGAAAGGTTGATAAGAGAAAAAAATCAGATAAATTCTCAAGTGATGCAAAGCTTAAATTAGTTGTAGAGAAAAACAAAGAATGGAACAAAATCAAAACAGGAGGAAGAGGGAATATGTCATAGAATAAAAGATGACCGCAGAAGAACTGGTTATTCAAGAAGTGCTATCAGAACTCATAGGTATCACCCACCTCCCTACTCAGCAAGGAAATTTTATGCATATGAATATTCCATAAATAGTCCAGAGGTGTCTCTTTTTAGGCACCAAAGAAGAAGAGATGAATTGGGCATCTTGAAAAGAGAGTTGAGGAAGCTTAAGCCACCATCCTTTGATGGAGAAAGAGAAAGGGAAGATGATGCTAAGGCATGGCTTCTTGGAATCATGAGGGATTTTCAATTGCATAACTAATCATCAAACCTAGAATCCATAATTTCCACATACCATTTACGAGAAAGTTGTTATGTGGTGGGATCAACTAAAGAAAGTTGATCACATTAATGAGAATATGATCACTTGAAAGCAGTTCAAGAAATATTTTGAGGAATACCTTTCAGATCACTTCTATGACAAGAAGATGCAGGATTTTGTTTGAAATTAGGTTGGGAAGCATGACCATGGCAGAGTATGAAAAGAAGTTCATGGGGCTACTAAAGTATGTGGGGTTTATAAAAAATGAGAAGGTGAAAGTACAAAGGTTTTTAAGTGGATTACCATCCTTTTATAAATAGAAGATTCAATATGATGAACCTAGGACTTTGGCTAAGACCATCAGGAAGGCTAAGTACCTGTATGAGCAAGGAAAGGGCAGAGAATCCATGCAAAAATATTCGAAGGATAAGAAGAAGGAGAAATATGATCATAGGAGGAAGGGATTCAAACCTCTTTTCAATAGAAATATCCCTAATAAAAATCATCAAGACCAATATGCTAAGGATGAATGAAAGAGAGAAGACTCCTTGGGAAAAAGGGGAATACCACCAATCCAATGTTGGGGATGCAAATAAGATCACTTGTAAAAGGATTTCCCTCAGAGAAAGGAAAAGGTGAATACCATGCACAAATCCAAGAGGCTATAACAGTAGAAGACATGGGAAGAATTTATGCATCCTTAGATTATCGTCAAGTAGAGTACCAATCCAATATGATCAAGGTGGAAGGTAATATCATGAATCAGCTTGTTTCTATTTTAATTGATTTAGGAGAAATTCATTGTTACATTGATCCTAAAATAGTGTATAGATTATGTTTGGAGAAAAGTAAGCTTGAAAAATCAAGTTTGGTTCAGCTAGCCACTGGAACCAAAAGGATAATCCATGATATGGTCAGAGGTTATTCCATAAGTCTTAATGGTGTGAATACTAATTCTGATCTAAATATTATACCATTGGGATCTTATGATATTCTAATGGAATGGATTGATTGGAAAATCATCATGATGTCATAGATTGTCATAACATGACATTTACATGTCTTGATGAAGAAGGAAAACAGAGCACTGTGAAAGGAGTTCCAAGAGCAATCTCTATAAGGAATATTTCAACCTTACAGCTGAAGAGATGTTTCGTAAAAGGATGTCAATTGTATGCAGCCCATGTGGAGGAGAAAAAAAATACAAAGGGGCCAAGCCTTGAATAATTTTCGGTACTACAAGAATTTGAAGATGTATTCCAATAAATACCAGGGTTTCCACCAAAGAGGGAGATATAGTTCTCTATTTATTTAGTGCCAGGAGATGCCCCAGTATCAAAAACACCTTACAGAATGAGTACACCAAAATCAAAAGAATTACAAATGCAGTTGGAATAATTGTTGAAGAAAGGGTACATATGCCCAAGTATTTCACCTTGGGGAGAACTAGTACTTTTTGTCAAAAAGAAGGATGGAACTTCAAGGTTATGTATTGACTTTTGACAGCTAAATAAATACATTGTAAAGAACAAGTACCCTCTACCCAGAATTGATGACCGCTTTGATCAAATAAGAGGGGAAAAGATATTTTCAAAGATACACTTGAGATCAGGGTACCATCAGGTAAGAATCAAGGAGGAAGACATCAATAAGATATCCTTTAGAACCGAGTATAGGAATTATGAATATGTAGTGGTGCCATTTGGACTGTCCAATGCACCAGTTGTCTTTATGTGCTTAACTAATGGCATTTTCATAAATTACTTGGACAAGTTTGTCATAGTATTCCTGGACAACATACTTTTCTATTCTAAGTCAGAGGAAGAGCATGAACATCACCTAAGATGGGTATTGAAAGTGTTGAGGGAACATCAATTGTATTCCAAGCATAGTAAGTGATATTTTTACCAAGAACAGATCCATTAATTGGGACACATTATTTCAGAGCAAGGTATAGAAGTAGATCCAGAGAAGATTGAAGTCATTAGAGGATGTCCATCACCCAGGAATGTTTCAGAAGTTAGATATTTTATGGGGTTAGTTGGTTACTACAAAAGATAGTAGGGTTATCTAAGATTGCTCATCCCATAACTTCTTTGCAAAAGAAGGGAATTAAATTTGAATGGACAACAAAGTGTGAAGAGAACTTTAATATGCTAAAAGAGTTACTTACTAGTGCTCCTATTTTAATGATTTTTGACCCGAACGAAAGTTTTGTGGTATGTACAGATGAATGCAAGGAAGGAATTGGTGGAGTCCTCACTCAAAATGGACATGTCATTGGTTATTGTTGGCACAAGGGCAGACCCTGGGTTCAACACACCAAAAAAACCCTAATTACCATCCCTTTCGGCAACACCTACGAAGAAGATGAAGTCTCACTCGAGGTAGATGCAAGGGGGGGTGCAGGACTCAAGTGTCTGCAACCTAGCTGGGACACAGATCTGTGATTACAATACCTAGCATAGAACTTAGCCGTCAACATTTATTATTATTTATCCCTTATCCACTTCACAGGAGAAAACCCTAATCATAGAACAACGCGGTATTCAACAAGATCTAACACATCCAAGCACTTAGCATATAAAAATAGATCCAATATAGTATTCATTCACATTACTAAGCACTGAGCTACTATATCAAATGCATCTAACATATATTGTTGTACTAAGCATAACTCAAATAACAACCATAATGAACAAAGAAACCATAACACAAGATATACATGGTTCACCCCCAGCGTGGGGTTAAGTCCACCAACTCTTCATATTCTTTATTATCTTTTGTCAATCTCCTTACATGCACAGAGCATCAAAACCCACTCTGCATAGGACAGGATATTTACACGCACCTCGCCAGATCCTCCTTCCCCGAGTCAGGTCATAGCAAAAAGCCTCTTTACAGTCACTTTCACTTAGCTCTGCAAGTTCTCAACACACAGTATGCACAAAGCTAACTCAATCACATAGATCCAACTACTTACATCACTTGCACTCAGCACAATATATCACATACCACCACATATCTCCCTACTTACATCGCCTAGATTTCTATTTATACATTAAAAAGGGGGCCAAGGCATGGGTAAACCTATGGGTTGACATCCCATACCCGTCACATAAAACCTAAACCCAAAAATCCCTAAAAAGGGGGCGAGATCCCGTGATATCCTCTTCGCCTTGCACTCCACCTTTGACTAGCCTGTCGAAGTCCCAAAAATGGTCAAACATGATCTGATCTAGGTAACTCTTCCTCGAAAGTCTCTAACTGGTTGAAGAGGTAGCTTGCCCAGTTCATTTGTAGTCCTTCAATGCATTTTCCCATGAGGTCAACAACGAACCCCATGACCTGTATGGGTATTTTCTTCCTTACTAGATTACCAGCGATCAACTGGAAAGCTAGGTGCACTGTGTAATGATCCCAAGCCATTATTCAAGGATCATCACGGTTTTGGTGTCCTTTTAAAACTTTTTCTGAGTGAGGTATTTCGTCAAACAATTTGTTGATATACTTGTGTAGATGTGTTTAGATGTGTGTATGCAGAAAATAACAGAAAGATATAACCATGGAACATACCTTAACGATATGCAATAAGATAGACAAGCCAAAACATCTCAAATCTTCTTTATTCATAAAATAGAAGAACCTGCTACAATGGAGATGTCGATCTGGAATGCTCAACAGATGGCCAATATGCTAGACAATGAATAACAAGTATGAGTTGCTACAAAATGCTCCTGACAATACAAAATAAGACTCCAAAGGTTGGATAAGAGATGAAGACCAATGCCAAGTGCCAAACCCCTCACTGCTGGAAGATGCCACGCTCTGCTAGATAACTAAAGCTCCTCAACAATTCGGCCCTGGTGCCAAAGATGTCCAATCACCTCCAGAAAGATGCCAAATAGTAGATCGGGTGATGGTAAGAACAACCCAGTTCCCCGAATCTCCAAGATCCCTCTCAACCTCTGTAGATCTGAACTCCTCCACTGAATGGTGCGCCCCACTGGATGACTGACCCCTAGATAATTCGGCCCTGATGAAAGAGGCCTCCAAATGTTATGAAACTCTCCACAATGATAGATCAGGATGCTGCAATGAGAACCCAAGTGCTCAAATCCTCAAATACCATCTATATCCTTAGACCTAGCTACCCTCCAAATAATGGTGCGCCCTGCTCTTGGGAAAACGTCCCACTCTCAATACAAATCGATCCTCCACTAAAAGACTCCGGAAAACCACCAAGAATGATGCCAAGACACCTGCAAAGGAAACCCACTAGCTGGAATTCCCAGAATCCCTTCTCCTCGGCTAGGACAAATCCTTCCTTAATGAATGGTGCGCCCCCCTTGCTAGAAACCCCAACTGGTGCGCCCTCTCTCTACCTGCACAAGCAACTAATGTGGAATCCTCCTGCAACTGAGTAGATATGGAACTAGAATGGTGTGGGAGCATATTGCAGCTCTGAGACCAAGCTTGGGACAAGCTAGGTGGAATCTTTCACCATTGAATCATCCTATAGGGTTTGTTAAGTCAAAACCCTCAAAACCCCCAATGTTGGGCTCACTAGCTAGAAGCCAGAAATCAAAAGATAAACATACATGAATCAATGAGAAGAGGCCCTTGCCTTTCCTTTATACTTTTTGTCTCACCTTGTCCCTCTAAAGTGACTTTCATTTTATTAATATTTAATTAATTAATTAACCTTTTTACCTTTGAAAAGCTCATTTTCTCTCCTTGTGGCTTCCCTGGCCACTGAAAGTCACTTCTAGCCATCCCATCCTATAGTGTTTCTCCTCACGATTCCAATGAGCTATTACACTGAGAGGTTCCTCCAAGTAATGTGCCCAAAATGACCTCTTCAGTGAATTCCATTGACTTATAGCTCAAAATAGTCAAAATCATGGAAATCATCGGAATGCAATGAAACCAAAGCCAACCTGTGCAGAATGGATCATAATGATGGAATATGATGATCAATGCAATATGGACCCCACAATTCCTCTCAAATACCCCTGTACTCGCTATAGCATCCATCTAGCTACTCTGGTCAACATATATCTCTGCACTGTGACAATGTCCCAAAGTGGGGACATTACAGTCCTCCCTGCTAGAAAATTGCTTGTCCTCAAGCAATACCCAAATCCACTCAACTAAAATGCCAGGATCCCATGTCCACCTGTGGGATATATAGTAGAATCCATCCAAAGATGAGCAATCACACATGCTGCCCCCTGGGTACCATATCAAGTCATGAACTACTAGCCCCTGGGACACATAATCCTGAAATACACCAACTCTGTGAGTCTCCTGTACCTGACACATGGCCTCATCTCGGAATGAGTCCATCCTCCCAATCTCTACCAAGATCCACATGACCTCCATCAAATGCACATGTTGATTCCAGAATGAGGTACTGCAAGACCTCCATGAGACACCCTCAAGCACTGTGCTCCCCTCAATACTGAAGCTAAATGGAAAGTTAGAACAAATTTCCCCTGCAATGGTCCACTCGCCTATGTTAGTCAGTGAAATTTACATCCCTACAATCCCTGGGTCCCATGCTAACCTATGTCGAATATCCTCACACTGACACTGCACTACTCTGACCATGACTATCTGCCCCCTGCATACATCATGAACCCTCCTCTCCTGGGTCCTCCAGTTGAAATACATGTGACCGCCAGACCTGCTATCCAAAATCTGTATCTGTAAGGGCATCTCTGTAGAAGAAGTACATGTCCAAACATCTCTATTCCCTATCCTGATGATCAAGTGGAAGGAAAGGTCTTGCCCCCTAGGACAAGTGCCTGCAGACCCACTCCCACCCAAACTAAGGTGGAGTGTGTGGCTCTCTGGTGCAACCTGGGTCAACATGAACATCATGCTAACAAAACGGACTCCTAGGTCCCATGACAAACTTGGAAGTTTATCACTTCCAATCTCCTCTAACTGCTCATGTGTGAGGCTAATCACTGACATAAGCCCTATGTGTTCATCTGCTACCACCTGCCCCATGCTGCTCTCTCTCACACACCAAGTCTCAACTGGCTGCCTATGACGATCCCTCTCTCCCCGGATGGATGCCATAGAGGTAGTCATGTCAGGTGGCCTCGGCCTAGGCACTCTCCATGCTCTCAGCCACTGTCTATCTCTCCTCATGCGACTATTGATCTGGTGAAGGTGCTCAATCATAACTATGGGCTGCTGCAAAAGAGTGAAATAGGCATACTCCCCTAAGTGCGTCTCCTCCCTGCAAGGCACTATACCCCTTTGAATGTCACCATACATCTTGGCATGACTCTGTGAACTATCCCCCATCACTGTATGCTCCGACATACTCCTATCATCTCTTGCAAACTCATGCTGCATCACAGATCCTGGGCGTACAGCTGGATCAATCTCTATATGGATATCAACCACTCCTAAGACACCAATGGAAATGTCCCCCATCAACTGGTGCTCCTCTGCTAGATCATCAACATCCTCTTTCAACGTGATTGATTGATACATATGAGTGTCCACTAAGATAGATGAAGTGGATCTCTGATGGATCTCCTCAGGAGACTCATATGTCCTAGACTCTGATTCTTGAAGGGGGGTCTGTGTGCCTCTCAATAATCCCTGAGTGCTCTCCAACTTCTGACTAAGTCAGTCCATCTCCAACTCCTGCTCCCTCAGAGCCTCATGATACATCTCACCAACCCTCGGTAGATAATCCCTGTCTGTCAACAACTACTGGTAGTCAGTCCTCATCACAGATACCCTCTCCCGGAGAGTGTGAAAATCATCCATGGAAAATCCTCCATCTGAGCTACCCTGTGCCACTGATGCTCTCCAACTGTAATCTACCATCACTGCATGCATGTCATGAATACGTCTAGTGGCTGCCCTGATCATAGCCTCACTAACTCCCAACTATGTTGCTAAGTGGTGTAGCTCATGATCATGGTCATACTGAGGTGCCATATCAGACCCCCCACTGCTAGTGTCAGTCCTACTAGTGCCAACTCTAGAATCCCCAAAAATACCCTCTTCATAAGATAACATGCTCAACTACCCACTATCTACGGTGTTGCTGGGTACTCCTGTATGCCACTTCATCCCCTCACTAGATGAAATCTCCCCCTGACTCACACTGTATCCTATATGAGCAGTTGTATCCTCCTGTGCACTCAACCTGCTACTATCATCTGCGCTTGGATCCCATAGAGATGTATCCAGACATGTGTTATGGTCATCCTGATTGCTGAAAAGTGCATCCTCATCAATGCAGGCCGATCCTAGAAGTAAGTGCTCCATCACCCTGTCAGCCTCTGCAATCTTCTCAACCAATGGAGTCTCCAATAGCTGTGACTCCATCTCCTCAGGCTGATCTGTATGTGTAAGGTCCCCTATCTGTACTCCTTGTACCTCCTCCTGGATCTGTGGGTCTACCTGTCCATGGTGTGCATCCCTAACACTAGGCTCATCCATCATACCTAACGTGCCACCGATCTCCTCATGTGACATGGCTATCCTGGGTGTCTGAACAGGTGACAGATGTGTCACGGCCCCCATAGAAAGCTCATCATCTCTAGGTGCTAACACATGTGACTCCTCACTAGTGTCACCACTCTGCTGAGGTGTAAGGTCATCAATGGTATGTGACATGTCTGCTAAGACACTGGGGCTATCGTCCTATCCATCCAGCTGCCTATCCACTACACAAGGGTCATCCTCCTCCTCACGCGTGCAAGCATCACTAGCCTCTGTGCAAGAGTCATCATCACTATCCTCTGAGGTAGAGTCACTATCACTAGCCTCTGTGCAAGAGTCATTTTCATCATCTGACTGCTCTGAATCCACATCTATCGCTCCATCCTGACACACCTCACCCTCACTGTCATGACATGCCTCAATAATGCGCTCCTGATCTTTACCCTTGCACCTATAATCTAGTTCCCATGGCCCCTTGCAACTGTGGCAAGGTTGCATGCTCCTACAGGGTGTGGGGTTTGTCTGTTCTTCACACCATATAGCTGCTTCTTTTTTCTTTTCACCTGCTATGATCATCCCCTATAAAATATCCCATTTGCTCCAATGGGGATTTCTATAGGTTGCATATTGTAGGAAGGTTATTGTAGCCTTAGTTTCCTTGCTAAGGCCGTCATACATGATCTCCAACCATGGTATCTCAAAGGCTATCTTATCCACTTCTTTCCAACTATCCATTTATCCCTATGGAAGAACCCCCAGGTTTGCAAGATTTAAGTTCTGATACCACTATAATGATCCCAAGCCATTATGCAAGGATCATCACGGTTTTGGTGTCTTTTTAAAAAAAAAATTGAGTGAGGTATTTCGTCAAACAGTTTGTTGATCTACTTGTTTAGATGTGTTTATATGTGTGTATGCAGCAAATAACAGAAAGATATAACCATGGAACATACCTCAACCATATGCAATAATATAGACAAGCCAAAACATCTCAAATCTTCTTTATTAATAAAATAGAAGAACCTGCTACAATGGAGATGTCGATCTGGAATGCTCAACAGATGGCCAATATGCTAGACAATGGATAACAAGTATGAGCTGCTACAAAATTCTCCCGACAATACAAAATAAGCCTCCAAAGGCTGGATAAGAGATGAAGACCAATACCAAGTGCCAAACCCCTCACTGCTGGAAGATGCCACGCTCTGCTGGATAACTAAAGCTCCTCAACAATTCGTCCCTGGTGCCAAAGATGTCCAATCACCTCCAGAAAGATGCCAAATAGTAGATCGGGTGATGGTAAGAAAAACCCAGTTGCCCAAATCTCCAAGATCCCTCTCAACCTCTGTAGATATGAACTCCTCCATTGAATGGTGCGCCCCACTGGATGACTGACCCCTAGATAATTCGGCCCTGATGAAAGAGGCCTCCAAATGTTCTGAAACTCTCCACAATGATAGATCAAGATGCTACAATGAGAACCAAAGTGCTCAAATCCTCAAATACTGGTTAGATCCTTAGATCTAGCTACCCTCCAAATAATGGTGTGCCCTCCTCTTGGGAAAACATCCCAGTCTCAATACAAATCGATCCTCCACTAAAAGACTCCAGAAAACCACCAAGAATGATGCCAAGAGACCTACAAAGGAAACCCACTAGTTGTAATTCCCGTAATCCCTTCTCCTCATCTAGGACGAATCCCTCCTCAATGAATGGTGCACCCCCCTTACTGGAAACCCCAACTGGTGCGCCCTCTCTCTACCTTCACAAGCAACTGATGTGAAATCCTCCTGCAACTGAGTAGATCTGGAACTAGAATGGCGTGGGAACGTATTGCAGCTCTGAGACCAATCTTGGGACAAGCTAGGTGGAATCTTTCACCACCGAATCATCCTCTAGGGTTTGTTAAGTCAAAACCCTCAAAACCCCCAATGTTGGGCTCACTAGCTAGAAGCCAGAAATAAAAAGATAAACATACATGAATCAATGAGAAGATCCCTTGCCTTTCCTTTATACTTTTTGTCTCACCTTGTCCCTCTAAAGTGACTTTCATTTTATTAATATTTAATTAATTAATTAACCTTTTTACCTTTGAAAAGCTCATTTTCTCTCCTTGTGGCTTCCCTGGCCATTGAAAGTCACTTCTAGCCATCCCATCCTATAGTGTTGCTCCTCACGATTCCAATGAGCTATTACACTGAGAGGTTCCTCCAAGTAATGTGCCCAAAATGACCTCTTCAGTGAATTCCATTGACTTATAGCTCAAAATAGTCAAAATCATGGAAATCGTCGGAATGCAACGAAACCAAAGCCAACCTGTGCAGAATGGATCATAATGATGGAATATGATGATCAATGCAAGCTGGACCCCACAATGCCTCTCAAATACCCCTGTACTCGCTATAGCATCCATCTAGCTACTCTGGTCAACATAAATCTCTGCACTGTGACGATGTCCCAAATTGGGGACATTACACACTACACCATTCTAGATGGAAGCTACCTTATAGACTCACTTCCCCTTCTCCACATCGCCATAGTTGTCTTTGATTCTCTGCGCCAGGGGGTGATCTGCAACCTTCCCTAGATAAAAGTCTTGTGGGTCTGGTCCTTGCATGCTTAATCTAGTGATCCAATGGATCAGCGACGGATCTATGCCGATGCGTCTGTCCAGCCATAGATAACCCCCATGGAAGAAATGCAATAGGATTTTAACGCACGTGTTAACCTCTCGATGCCTTCCAAAGTGGGGTATCTTCATTACGTTTAGGATGGTGGACCTTGCGATGTCCATGGTCCACGGCTAGGGGATGATCTTTGACTTCGTCCCCTTGGTATTGGTCAAATACTTATGTGGGGCGTGCATTCCATGGTTCTTGCAATCTCCCAAGTTGAAGTCACTGATATTCAACGTCATAATTTGTCCCAACTGCAATCCAATTGCATGTATCCCCTTCGGGAGGTACACAATGATCAAGGTGTAGTTGAAGTCCCTCGAGACACTGTCACGACTAACCGTGCCAGCCAGAGGTAGGATATAGTCGAGAAAGATATATGGGATGATCTTCACATTCACCAAGTCATCACGATGCTTGATACATTTCTCAGCAGCAGGTCAACTAAGCCAATGCTACCCAGTTGACGGGGATGCTTCTAATCCTCGCGTCGATGAAGCTTGTATGCATGTGGACATCACCTTTTTAGCCATGAGGTATATTAGGATATTTTCAATGGAATTTTCTACTACGCTAATGTCGTTTGACATGCACGATTGATATCAGATATCTCATATCGGTGAGAAAACACTCAATGTAACAGAACAGGTGGCGAGCTCTCAATAGGCACTACGTGAAAGAAACTAGTTCTCTGTGGGCTTGGATAATCACAATTGGAAAAAGTGTTCTCTATGCAACGCTCGATGGGATAAATAGACAACATCATAATGGACTCTTCTAACAGGCAGGAACGCCTCAATCAATGCAATTCCATCTGTTATGGTGCGGTCCCAACGGTCCAATGGCGAACGTTCCATCAATAATTGTGTTTCTAGTCATTCTGGAGCGTCATTTTAATGGTCAGGATGCCTACAATTGTCATATTGCTTCATCATGATGAAGTTCCAATCCCGACGAAGTTCCAGTTCTACAAATCTTCCTTCTGCGAAGTCCTCTCTGGAGCTTCCTGCAATTTCTCTAACTTTTCTTTCTTCTTCCTGAGCTTTCTGGATTTCTTTCCTGTAATCTAAGTTATTGGGTTCCTCTTTCCATTATTGTTCTTATCCTCTCTTAGCATAGTAACTTCGCACTGTTGAGGGTCTTTCGAAGGGTTCAAGAGTAATATTTCTTCTCTTTCTGGAGTAGGTGCTCTACTCTCCTGTATGGACAAGGGTTTCAAGTCTTCCTGTGTTCGTTCAATTTCGACAGCCAGGTCTCTGGTCCTTAGCAGCTTCGACTTGTCCTCCTTTTATTCCAGTGAGTGCGTTATTATCCTAGCCATGAAATCTCTTAGTTCTTTATTTTTCTATTTTAAATATTCCTCCTCTTGTTTCCTTTATATCTGATCTTTCACAACCCAATTTTTTCCAAGCAAAATAGAAAATGGGGATATGTTCTCAACAAACTTAACGATCTCAAATTCTTCTTATGTCGAAGTTCCATGAGAACTCATAGGTATCTGGGTAAGTCTTCCACATAGGGTTATCATCTTCCCTTTAAACAATCATATTCCTCCCAATGAAGGAACCATAGCAGGTTTTCCCAAAATTTCCCAAGTTCTTTCTATCATGATATTCACCTGTGTTTCCTCATCCAGAACACAGTATATGTCGAAGTCTCCTATTCTTGTTTCTATGCACTCTTTCTCTTTTAAGGCCTCTGATAAGTTGATGTCTCTGTGATCATTTAGGGTTTCTTTCATCTACAATAATACAGTCTCTAATTCTTTCTAATTCTTGAGTATATTCTTATTCTCTTGACCTTCCTCATGGTCTTCTTGTCTCATGTTCATATTTTGAACTTTGGAAATCATTATACGGAAATCCAAAAATTCATGTCTAGTAGCCTTACAACAAAGGAAAATAGGACCTCCACTAGGGAATTCCTTAGTAAGATGTCTCGGTCTTCTACAATTATAACAAAGAGTCAATCCTCTCTTTCTTTTGAATGATCCCCAACCTTTCCTATACTATGCACTGGGTTCACAGTGGTGGATCTGCAAAAAATTATTTCTAGGATCCTACATCCATTTGTTAGTCAAACCATTTGTTGGCACAAGGGCATACCCAGGGTTCAATGCTTTAACAACGCACCAACAAAACCCTAACTACCATCCCTTTTGGAAACACCTGCGAAGAGGATGAAGTCTCACCCAAGGTAGATGCAGGGGGGGTGCAGGACTCAAGTGTCTGCAACCTAGCTATGACACAGATATGTGATTACAATACTTAACAGAGCACTTAGCAGTTAACATTCATTATTATTTATCCCTTATCCACTGTGCAGGAGAAAACCCTAATCACATAACAGTGCAGTATTCAACAAGATCTAACACATCCAAACACTTAGCATATAGAAATAGATCTAGTATTCATTCACATTACTAAGAACTAAGCTACTATATCAGATGCATCTAACATATATTTCTATACTAACCATAACTCAAATAACAACCATAATGCACAAAGAATCCATAACACAGGATATATGTGGTTCACCCCCAACGTGGGGCTACATCCACCAACTCTTCCTCTTCTTTATTATCTTATGTCAATATCCTTACATTCACAAAGCATCAAAACCCACTCCGCATAGGACAGAAGATCTGCGCGCACCTCTCCAGATCCTCCTTCCCTGATTCAGGTCACAGCACAAAGCCTCTTTATAGTCACTTGCACTTAGCTCTACAAGTTCTCAACACACATTATGCACAAAGATAAATCAATCACATAGATCCAACTACTTACATCACTTGCACTCAACACAATATAGCACTTAGAACCACATCTCTCCCTACTTACATCACCTATATTTCTATTTATACATTACAAAAGGGGCCAATGCATGGGTAAACCTATGGGTTGACATCCCATACTCGTTACATAAACCCTAAACCCAAAAATCCCTAAAAAGGGGGCGATATCCCACGATCTCCACTCCGCATTTGACCAGCCTGTCGAAGTCCCAAAAATGGTCAAACATGACCAAGGTTCTCCAAAACTTGGTCAAGGGCCAACAGTTATGAGTCCATAAATATTAAAGAAAATGAGAGGAACTATGCCACACATGACTTGGAACTTGCTGACATTGTTCACGCATTCAATATGTGGAGGAATTATCTCATGGGGAAGAGATTTGAATTAAGAAAATAACATAGTGGTCTAAAATATCTTTTTGAACAACCAACTTTAAATTCCTAGAAAACAAGATGGCTCAAACTTTTAAGTGAATATGATTTTGACATCAAGCATATCAAAGGAAAAGAAAATAAAGTTGTTGATGCACTTAGTAGAAGAGTACATATCATGCATGCTACGGTTTTCAGTATGCATCAGTCAAATTTAAATAGTAGAATTTTAGATGTTCTTGTCATAGATTAGCATTACCTACAGGTAAAAGAAAACTTACATCAAGAAAAGGTACAACAGAAAGTTAAAGAATATGAGATGAAGGAAGATTGATTACTTATGCATAAAAATAGAATTTATGTTCCTAGTTCTGGAGAACTTAGGAATTTGGTATTAAAGGAAATGCATAATGTTGCATATTTCAGACATCTCAGTTACCAGAAAACAATTGCAACAGTAAGAATCCAATTCGTTTGGCCAGGAATGAAAAGAGATGTTGTTGATTACATTTCCAGATGTATGGAATGTCAGAGAGTGAAGGTTGAGCATATGCACCCAGTAGGTTTGCTACAACCATTACCAATTCCGGAGAAGAAGTGAGAAGTGGTAACCATTGTTTTTATAACTAAATTTCCCATGACAACAAGACAACACGATTCAATCATGGTAGTGGTTGATAAATTGACAAAGGTTTCTCATTTTGTTCCTGTAAAAATGACTCATACAGTAGCTAATATTGCAGAAATTTGCATGAGGAAGATCGCTAGGTTGCATGGGACACCTAAGACAATTGTCTCAGACAAAGATACAAAGTTTACTTCAAATTTCTAGAGAGGATTGTTTAAAGAATTTGGTACAAATATGAACTTTAGCACAGCATACCATCCACTGTCAAATGGGTAGACAGAGAGAGTCAACCAATTAATTTAAGACATGTTGAGAATGTATGTGATGGATAAGCCATCTAAGTGGGAAGATTACTTGCACTTAGTTGATTCTGCCTATAATAATGGGTATCAAGCTTCATTGAAAATGATCCCATTTGAAGCGTTTTATGGTAGGAAATGCAATATTCTAGTGAGTTGGGACAACCCAGTAGATAGAGTGGTACTTGCGCCAGAATTGCTCAAGGATATGGAAGACCAGATGGTTAGAATCAAGCAAAATTTAAAGGCAGCTAAGGATAGACAGAAAATTTATGCAGAAAAGAACAGAATATCTAGAGAATTTAAATTGGGGGAGCATGTGATTTTAAAAGTGAATCCCAAGAAGATCTCTTTGAAGTTGCGTAGTTGTACAAAGCTATCTGCCAAATTATGTGGTCCATTTGAGATATTGGACAGAATTGGGCCAGTTGTGTGCATGCTTGCATTGCCTTCTTCCATGAATGTGAATAATGTATTCCATGTCTCTTTGCTAAAAAAATATGTAAATGATCCTAACCATGTTATTGATTGGCATCTGATTCAGATAGAGAAAGAGAGAGACTTTTGGGTCCATCCAATGTGAATATTGGACAAAAAAGTCAAAATGCTCTGGAATCGAGTTATAGAGATGGAAAAATTCCAGTGGACCTACTACGGTCCTAAAGATGCTACTTGGGGCATGAATATTCCTACTACGGTCCTAAATATGCTACTTGGGAGCATGAATATGCCATGTAGGCAAAGTACCCTCAACTTTTTGAATAAATTTTGAAATTTTATTTATGTTTTGTATATGCACTAAGGATAGTGCCAAAATAAGGGGGAGGGGATGTAAAACCTCAGGTTTTGAGCCCTATATTAAATAATATATTTTTTTAATCCATGAAATTCCAAAGTGCCCAAACAATTGACAAGAGTTATAGGGGGCTATGATTCCACAAGAGAGGGGACTTGAGGGGCTAAGTATTTATTTTAGATTTTTTTAACCCATTTTTTTTAATGGAGAATAACAGTCACATGAGCTTCTTGGGGTGAAGGCCAAGTGATTCCTTAATTCCAAGAATTATATAAACCCATATTTGGACTAATTTAGGGGTTTCTTATTCTTCACTCATTTATTCACTCACTCATGGTTCATTGTTCATTTTTCACACCTTTCACCCTATTCTTGCTCCACTCATTCTTTCACCCACTCATCTTTCCTCATCCATGTTTGGATTGGGAAGGGAAAACGAATTGTTGAAGAGGAGTTATGGTTTTGTTGGTTGTAGAGACTACTGGTGTATTATTACCATGAATTAAGGCCTGCATGTCTGAGATGATTTGGCCTATGTTCATTTTTTCTCAAATATGTGAATCCTAAGAGTCCCAGCATGGAGATTATTGATCAGATGCACTGGAGCCCTGGAAGGAGATGGACAGCTTGAGGGAAAACATAGTAGAGAAGGGGGTCCATTCTCTTGGGTTGTGCAAGATGGGTAGAAGAGAGTTGGTGCACTTTGGATTGTTGTGGGTGTTGAGACGCCTGTGAGAGCTTGAGTGTTGACTGGTTTGGGAAGTTGAGTGACACTCTAGAACTCTCCTTATGGATTCATAGCCCTGGCTTAGGGGTGACATTTTTTTTTAGACTTGGAACAACAATGTCTATGGTTGGGTGGAATTTCATTGGTCTGCATCTAGTTGGTGATTCGTTTTATGAAAGAAAAGTTATTTTTTTCATGGATTTATTTACATGGGTATTTATTCCGCTATGTATTTATTTATCTATGAAGTTTGTATCTATAATATGAATTCTTCTTGGTTATTGTTGTGCATGACATATGTCTCATTTATTTATGTTGTAGCATGAATCTTGATCTATGCATGTGAATACTTCATGCATATTTATTAATTAAAAGTTAGATCAAAAGTCAAAAGAAGTCTAGAAGTGGGCTTGAAGTGGTGTAGCCCGGTCTGTGGATGGTTGGGTACGTTACAATGATAAACAAGGATGTTTAATTCAAATGGACGTCTATTGAAAATGAGTATTTTGAGAACATCAAGGCCACTATAGCAGTTGCACGATCTCTTTAGAGTCCATATTTCACCAAGGATTGTTTTTTGTACACCTTTGCATCTTATCATTCCCTCACAGTAGTTCTCACATAGAAGGATGAGCAAGGGATTAAATTCCCCATCGTTTTCATGAGCATTAGATTACACGGTGTTGAACTGAATTACCCATTGATGGATAAGAAAGTTTTTTTTGTCCACAAAGCAATTAAATAGTTTAAACCGTATATTTTGAAGAACCACACTAAAGTGAGCATTCCTCACTCGGAGGTCATATCTCTCTTTATACAAAGAGAATTGGGTGAGAGATGAGGTAATTGGATGACGACCTTACAAGTATATGATTTGGAATTTTAACCAGCAAACATCGTCAAAGGTCAATTCCTTTGCAAATTGGTGATTAGAATCATGGATGCTAAAAATAAAGAAGAGGACGGTTGGAAAGAGGAGCCAAATCTCTACACACAACAGATTCCCTACGTTCTTGTTGTTGGAAACTCATGTTATAATAACCTCAAGAACTATATTCATCATGGTACAACTCCAGAGCACCTCAATGTCAGGAATAAAAGAGCATTGAGGCTGAAATCCTTACAATATCAGTTAGTTCATGGCATCTTGTTCAGAAAAAATTATGATGGAGTGCGACTTCGCTACCTTGAAAATAAAGGCGTCAATAAAGTCCTTAAAGACATGCATGATGGACCAATTGGGGTCAATATTTTAGGAGATACAATATATCATAAGATATTGATATTCGGATACTCTTGGCCAACATTATTCAAGGATTCTCATGCATATTCATGAAGCTGTGAAACTTGCCAAAAATATGTTGGAAGAGAGTATAAGGAAGATTTTCTGCTTCAAGCTGTTTTTAACCCTTCGAACAATGGGGATTACATATCATTGGTTATATAAATCCTCAATCATCCAAGAATCATAAGTATATCCTAACCGCTACTAATTATTATACTCACTGGACTAAATAAATTCTACTAACCAAGGTGAATGATGAAGTGGTAATAAATTTCTTTGAACATCACATTATTACCAGGTTTGGGGTGCCTAACTCTCTTGTTTGTGGTAATGCAACATATTTTTCGTCACTCAAGTTGGATGAGTTTGCTTTGGAAAAGGGGATTACCTTGAAATAAGCATCAAACTATTACCCTCAAGGTAATGGGTTAGTTGAATCTACAAACAAAAATCCAATATGTATTATGAAATGAATTATATTTGAACAACAAAGAAAATAGCATAATGTACTACCTAATGCCCCCTCGAATGATTGTGTCTCCCCCAAGGCATCTATAGGGACTTCTTTGTATTTCCTTGTCTACAAGAAAGAAGTTATCTTACCTTCAAACATTTACCCTCCTTCCCTACAACTCACCCAATAGTCTCATGGGAGAGAATGTCCCATCATCCAACGATGCATCGATACTTTGTTGAACCTAGAAGAGAATAATGTCAAAGAAACAAATAAGTTCAAAACCACCAATATACCATTAAGTGCTAGTTTTATAAGAATTTTTCTAGTGAGAAAGACTTTCAAGTTGGTGATATTTTCTCAAATGGGACAAGCCACGTGAAAATAAAGGGAAACACTCAAAATTTCAGTAGTTGTGGCTTGGACCTTTCGTTATCAAAGAGAAAATTGGCCAAGGAACTTACCCTTTGGAAAATATTGAAGGGGATGCTAACCTCCTCTTGGTTAAAGGCCAAATATTGAAACACTACATCAGCTAGCCCTTGGAGAAACTCCCTCCTTGTATCTAAATATAGAGTTGGGTTTGTTTTTTTATTTTCTTTCTTAGTTTTTCTTTTATTTCTATTTGCATAATATTTCAAATTTGATTCAATGCTTTGCATTTTCTTTGATTTTGAGTCTTTTATTTCTCTCTTGAGAACTATCACTTTGAATCTCTCAAATGATTGATATCTTGGGCCTGGATACACCTTGAAGAGTGTAACACATTTGGCATTGACAACCTAAGAACTCAATGACCTGGCTTCGAGACATAACCCCATTCCTAAATGTGTAGCATTGTTGTGCATCACTTCAAGTCATATATAGTAGTGGAACATAGTTCATCAACATACAAGCATTGTACATTTAAATTGTAACCAAGAGAGGATCCAAGAGCCCTATCTAAGAACAAATTATTGTTTTCTCTAGACTTAGAGGAAATAGTTTTGGAAAGATATTTTTATTACTCATAGAATGTTATTTGGGGATTTCGCTCATCTATAATCAAGTTGGAAAATCTCACCATCACAGGTGTCATCCCTCGTGCCTTTAAGGAATACTAGAATCCCCCCATTCACCTCTCTCTCAACATTGGAGAATTAAATTTTAAAAGGTAAAGGCTTGAGGAAAGGCATTCCAAATCACATGAGACATGAAAGTATCTTCGTTAGGGCTATTAATGCTCCTTGGAAGCAGAGCAAGGCTTGTGACATTGGGGTGACTCCGTTGAGTCTATGGATGCTCATTGTCAGTAGAGAAACACTAGATAAATTCATAGACAACCTGCATTTCCAACATTCCTCACGTCTCAATTCACTATAGTACTCATCATTCCTCCCCATAACCTTTCCATTTGAAGAAATGTGTTAAAGCTCAATATGTTTTTCACATGAATCTAACTTCTCCTTTGTATCATGCAAAATTTATCTCATCAAAATGTGCATTTTGAAATACTATAGGAACTATTATTTCTCTCTTGGTTCATACATCACAAAACCCCCTCCCTCAAAGGTTTGTGTTTGGATGCCACTTTACATAGTTTCATGGTTTCTCCCAGTGTTTCAACATTTATTGTTCCAGGCATCAACAACCCTCCATTTTCTTGTGCATTTTCTTGAAAACCCCCCTCCAATAAAATTGAGCCCCTTTTTTTCTTCTTTGAAATCTTCTTGACTTGAGTTTTTTGTAACGAGCTCTCTCTCACTCTAATCAAGCTACCTCTATTTTTGGGTTTAGTTGAGATTGGAATTTTGTTTTCCACTTAAAAAAAAAATTAAGTTGTTTGAGTTGCTTGAGAAAAAATGAGTTATTGATTTTCGGTGAAGTTAGCACAAACTCCTCAGTTGTACACCAGAGGAGTTACTACCAACCCTCCATTTTATTATACATTTTCTTGAAAACCCCCCTCCAAGAAAATTGAGCCCCTTTTGTTCTTGTTTCAAATATTGTTTACTTGATTTTTCCAGAATGAGCTCTCTCTCACTCTAAGCAAGCTACCTCTCTTTTTTGGGTTTAGTCAAGATTTCAATTTTGGTTTTTCACTTAAAAAAATTTATGTTGTTTAAGTTTCTTGAGAAAAAAAGAGATCTTTATTTTTGGTGAAGTTAGTGCAAACTCCTTCGATGTACACTGGAGGAGTTCCCTCCAACATCTCTTGTGACTATAGGGATGCTTCTTTCAAAATCCTCTGAAGTACCAAACTTACCACCACATGAATTTACATAAACTCCCCTGGTTTGACTGGAGGAGTTCATTTTTTACCCTATCTGACCACTGATTCACTTCAAGTCAACCTCCCTGGTTTATACCAGAGAGCTTACCACAAATTCCTCTGGTGTAAACTGGAGGACTTCCCACAAAACTTCTTGGTTTAATCATTTTCCATCCAATGGGATTTATGGCACTTGACACACAAAGTTATAAAATCACGCTCGCCCTTCCCTCTTGAGAAGTGTTATTGAATGCCTGAAAGAAGAAGAGACCACTGAGTGATGAAAGGAAGAGCCCAAAACTTCCTCTCTCTTAGTTATTAATACCTCACACGTGGCATATTTTAAGGTAATCCCTAAAATCAAATGTGCCCCTTTCCTTCTGTTGATAAATGTTGCTAGGGTTAGGTTTTAAATGTCATTACCAAAGTTTTCACCGGATGATAACAAGGTTTACTATACTATTTGAATATCTTATTACCTTCCATCACACCATCACTATTTATCCACATCCCAAACACATAACGTCACCTTTGGTTTGACCACAATGGCAAGTTTCCCTCAAGACTATCAAAACTCGCCTACGACGCCAAATAATCCTCAACCAATCCCCCTTAAATCCAAACACTTAGGTTCAACCACCTTTCATTTTAAACATGAAAAACCTTAATTTCAAATATACCTCAACCCTTTATAAAACAGTTTCCATGCCCTAGGTTATCCGTGTCACTTGCATGAAAGTCTGAGAAAGGTTGAGCCATGGTTGCTCGGCCTTATTTACACCCGAGTCTCTAATATTTTAAATGAATAAAATTTCATCCAATTCATTTGAGTGACTCCATCCATTTGTAAAATCCATATAAACTGGAGGGTTTAGCATGAAATAATCCAGTCCCTTCAAAGAATTTCATACGAACCCCACCAAGCCCTTCAGAGGAGTTAACACTAACTCTTCTGATTCATTAAAAATATTGATGATCCATCAGCAAACTTAGTACCAACATTCCTAATCCATTAAGATAACTTAATATAAACTTATTTGGTTTTAACCGAAGGAGTTAGCACAAACTTCTTTGGTTTCTATACTCATATATTGGCACACTTCACACAAGTTAAGTCGATCCGCTCAGATACTTTTACACAAAAGTTCTCAATGTATTTGGTACTATTTGCATGAATTCTTTCAGTATACATTGGATTATTTTACACTAACCCCTCTGATATACAAGGTATCCCATCGGATCATTTAAAATTAACTCCTCTGATAGTGATCAGAGAAGTTTGTATGAATTGCTCTGGTTTTAAAACTTTTGGCCTCTTCGACCTGGATTTTTCTCTTTAAGACTTAGACATCCACAATTATTGCTATCATACTCTCATATTGAGATGATGATCTTCCACCCAGCATTAACTCAAGTGAATCCTCGAGTATTTCACATGAGACGCTTAGACAAACTATTTTTCATATATATATAAATCATGGCTTTGTCTTTGCACTTAACTCATCTTTGTGTTGTATATTCAGACATGTCCCCATGAAATAAGGAAACAAGAAAAGAACATGTTACTGAGGCCTTCGGGTGTGGCCACCAGATCAAAGATGAACCATACATTGCAGGGGAAATATACAATGACACATATGGATTCCTAGAAAAGGGAGAAGATATACTCAAATGGGGTGACATATATCAAATGTTCAAAAAATGGAACTTCTCCATTGATTCAAAGGACCAAGACGAACTCAAGATTTTGAAAAATATCAAAAAGTTTGGGATACATAGAGTAGTATCATGTTTTGTTGTATTCCCTTGCATTGATGCCATCTCCTATTTAATTAAGCACATGGACTTGGAGAATAGGTATATATATAATTCCAAGGGAGAATCTATAGCTTCATTTTGGCCCAAAGACCTATCCAAGTGTTATCATATTAAGAAGTGAACCAAGAATCCAGACAACGAACTTCTTATTGAACTCAAGCACACCGCCAAACATCTATGCCCCATTTTGTACAAGCCAGATAATAAATTCAAGCTTGGTCCCATAAGAGGATACCCCATGACTGCGTTGAGAAGGCATTATCAATACATGATGGCCATGTTATGTTGGTTTTATGCGGAGTCAGATGCCTCTAAATTCCCCCTATCATATATGACATTAATTTACTACTGTGCATACAAAGGATCATCATTCAACTGGGATGACATACTATCAGCAAACCTAACAGAATACATCATTGCGGTTGTAGAAGCCCCACCTAGGACGTTCCCGAGTTTCCACATGTCCTCTTATCTCATAGACATCATGTTCATATCCCATCAATACCCAAAGATGGGTTTGGCATGGATACCAGTAGACACAACCATTCATATATATTGCAAAGTTCTCTGGGAAAACAAGTATAGAACATAGTACCAAAATATCTGCGTCCACTTCCTGGCTCCGTTATACGAGTTCATTTTTTGCACGCCAGCCCCATGTATGATTGAAAAAGAAATAGATGTACTAAATAGGATTGGGTATTGGTACTTGATGGAACATGAAACTTATATTAAGGTATATGGGGCTATGAAATCCCCCCATATACTTCCTGGGTTTGTGCCAGACAAACTAGTGCTTCAAGAGGGCTCATATCAAATGGTTATCAACGGAGTAGGAGGAGTGATTTACTAGTATAAGAAGCCTATTTGGCCACTAATACCATTACACATCAAACCCTACTTCTTCACAAACACAAAAAATTCCCAAGAAGAGGGGGATGTGTTTCTATCGTACCACTTCATGAAAGAGAGGTTTAGGAGGCACGACTTGAAGAAGATCGTCAAAGAAAATTTCAACAAGTTGTGCATGCCTTGGGAATACACATTATAGATTTGGGAAGAAGAAAAAATACATTGTAATGCAAGGAATTATGACGGAGCCATCTTCCAAAGATGAGGCAAGGCCATAGGGAGTGTAACATACCCATCCACCCATAGGCCAAGGATGCCACTTCAAGGTCGTTTATGGATTTATCTCAAGTTCTGATCAAATATTTACTTAATAAAGAGGCGTGAAATATTCACATGCAGAGTTAAATATTCATGCCACAACATAAATAAATGAGACATGTGTCATGCACAACAATAACCAACAAGCATGCATATTATAGATATGAATTTCATAGATAAATAAATACACAGTGGAATAACTACACATGTAAATGAAACCATAATAGAAAGCACTTATATTTCGTGAAAAGAATCACCAACCGGTTGCAGACCAAGGACGTTACACCCAACCGTAGACATTGTTGTTCCAAGTCTCAACAACAGTGTCAAACCCGAGCCAGGGCTATGAATCCACAAGGATGGTTCCATATTTTCACTCCCAAACCAGTCAGCACTCAATCTCTCACAATATTTTCAACACCCACGACAATCCAAAGTACACCAACTCTCTTATACCCATCCTACACAACCCAAAATAATGGATCCCCTTCTCTGCCACACATTCCCTCAGGTTGTCCATATCCTTCTAGGGATCCAGTGCAGCTGGTCCGGAATAGCCATCCTAAGACTCTCAGGATTCGAATTTGTGAGAAAAAATGAACATAGGCCAAATAATCTCAGACATGCAGGCCTTCATTCATGAATGGAATACACCAGCAGTCTTTACAACCAACCAAACCATGGCTTGTCTCCAACAATTCATTTTCCTTTCCCAAGCCAAAACACGAATGAGGAATGAAGAGTGGGTGAAAGAATGAGTCGCGAGAAATATTACATAATAAAAGGTGTGAACAATGAACAATGAACAATGAGTGAGTGAGTGAGTGATTGAAGAAGAAGCAACCCCCACCACAGACCAAATATGGGTTTATGTATTTCTTGGAATTAAGGAACCACTTGGCCTTCTCCCCAAGAAGCTCATGTAAATTCTATTCTCCATTAAAACAAAAATGGGTAAATAAAATATAAAATAAATACTTAGCCCCTCAAGCCCCCTCTCTTGTGGAATCATATCCCCCTATAACTCTTGTCCTTGTCCGTCTAGCAGCCAGTGATGTGTTTATTAATAATAATGATCAAAACATTATGTTTCCTAGGCACAATGGCCTCTTTCAATTGTTTGGGAACTCTCGTCTTTCATATATTAAAAAAAATACATTATTTAATATGGGGCTCAAAATCGGGGTGTTACATCCCCTCCCCTTTATTTTGGCACTTTCCTTAGTGCATAAACAAAATATAAAACAAATTTTCAAAATTTATTCAAACATTTGTGGGTACTATGCCCGCATGGCATATTCATGCTCCCAAGTAGCATCTTCAGGACCGTAGTAGGTCCACTGGACTTTTACCAGCTCTATAACTCGATTTTGGAGCATTTTGACTTTCCTGTCCAATATTCGCATTGTCTGGAAATGAAAGTCTCCCTCTATCTCTACCTGAATTAGATGTCAATCAATAACATGGTTAGGATCATGTATATATTTTTTTAGCAAAGAAACATGAAATACATTATGCACATTCATGGAAGTAGGAAATGCAAGCATGTATTCAACTGGCCCTATTATGTCCAATATCTCAAATGGACCACATAATTTGGTTGCTATCTTTGTACAACTACCAAACTTCAAAGAGCTCTTCTTGGGATTCACGTTTAAAAGAACTTGTTCCCCCACTTTAAATTCTCTAGTTGTCCTGCTCTTATCTGCATAAATTTTCTATCTATCCTGAGCTACCTTTAAATTCTTCTTAATTCTAACCATCTGGTCTTCCATATCCTTGAGCAATTCTGGCCCAAGTACCACTCTGTCTGTTGGGTTGTCCCAACTCACTAGAGTATTGCATTTCCTACCATACATCGCTTCAAATGAGATCATTTTCAATGAATCTTGATACCCATTATTATAGGAAAACTCAACCAAGTGCAAGTAATCTTCCCACTTAGATGGCTTATCCATCACATACATTCTCAACATGTCTTCAATTACTCGGTTGACTCTCTATGTCTTACCATCTAACTATGGATGGTATGTTGTGCTAAAGTTCATATTTGTACCAAATCCTTTAAAAAATCCCCTCCATAAAATTGAAGTAAACTTTGTATCTTTGTCTGAGATAATTGTCTTAGGTATCCCATACAACATAGCAATCTCCCTCATGTAAATTTCTGCAATAATAGCTTTTGTATAAGTCATTTTTATAGGAACAAAATGAGCATCATTTGTCAATTTATCAACCACGACCATGATTGAATCATGTTGTCATGTTTTCCTAGGCAATTTAGTTATAAAATCAATGGTTACCACTTCCCATTTCTTCTCTGGAATTGGTAATGGTTGTAGCAAACTCGTTGGGTGCCTATGCTTAGCCTTCACTCTATGGGATTCCATACATCTGGAAATGTAATTAGCAACATCTTTTTTCATACCTGAACAAAAGAATTGGCTTCTTACTGTTGCAATAATTTTCTGGTAACCGGGAGGTCCAGCATATGGAACATTATGCATTTATTTTAATACCAAATTCCTAAGTTCTCATGAACTAGGAACATAAATTATATTTTTATGCATAAGTAATCCATCTTCCTTCATCTCATATTCTTTATTTTTCTATTGTACATTTTCTTGTTGTAAGATTTCTTTTACTTGTAGGCAATGTTGATCTGTGACAACGACATCTAAAATTCTTCTCTTTAAATCGAATTGATGCATACTAATAGTTGTATCATGCATGAGAGGTATTCTTCTTGAATGAGATGTATCCTTATCATGTGAACTCATTCAATAAGGTGTTTTTGATACCGGGGCAGTTCCTGGCACTAAATCAATAGTTAAATCCACCTCCCTCTTTGGTGGAAACCTGTTGACGGGCGAAATTGATCATCCTTCAACTGGGAGAGTGGAACCAGTCCGGGGTTGTCTAATAACCCAAGACGTTTGGGATGAACCACCCTAACGGGTTTAGCGGCTCCGTTAGCCGACTAAGTCCTAAGAAAATAAAAATAAAAACTACTCTAAACTAACTAATCTAACTAAAACTAACTATTAAAACAAACTAATAAACTAATCTAACTAAAATAACTATTAAAACAAACTAAACAAATCTAACTATTATATATACAATCTACTAACTAATACTATGCTAACTCTAAGAAATTAAATATCTAACTAGTAACAGAATTAACTCTTATTCACAAATGTACAATATTTACAATTTACAGATTTGTATAAAACCTGAAAAACTCATTTATATTCTGTCCTAAGATAGGGAGAGCTATTGTTTTTTATTTTTATGATTTTATGAAAAAGAAATAAACTGAAAAACTAACTAAATTAAACAACCAAAATACTAAGTCTAACTACAAATCTAAACTACACATATATCTAACTAAACTACTTAAATTATACTAACAAATTAACTATCAAATGAATAACAAACTAACCTGAAGGAACGCTCCAGGTTTGTCCTGTGTATGACGATTGTCTTAGCTGATTGGAGGGAGGAAACCCGCACCGAATTATGCAGGAGCTTCTCGTAAAAAAAAGTTGCAGTGCTCTTCGAATATGATTACAGGACAAACAAGACATAAAAACTACAACAATCTTATGATTTATAAATCTTCACAGTTAGATAAACCTGTATGCAAAGATCTATAGGAAATGATTCAATTAACGAAGAAGAGAAAT
>ML782018.1:195849-217853 GCA_009831015.1 Picea engelmannii | reverse complement strand
AACCTTTGGTAAGTGGATAAACCATTCGCGCAATCAAAAGTTATGCCATAGTTTAAAAACACACAAATCGAAACCAATACCAAGGATTTAACTATGCGACATGCGGTGTATAGAACGATTCATACCAAGAGCTTAACCAACGTACCAATGTGTTTTTATGTATACCAATGTGCCGAGTAGATCAATCAAAGAACATGTGAATCCAATCACCAATGTATCACAAACTTAGTGACTCATGAAACGAAATTACATAATCAATCAAAGAATGTCAAATGAGTACAGATCAAAAGGCTTTGCCAACTGCATAATGATAAATAAAATCTAAACGCAATGGGCGTATCGATAAGAATGATAATGACAATTCAATAATGATTTTAATGCGACTTCGAAACACCAGGTTTTCACGCTTACAGTCATGAAAACAAAAGAGAAGGTAAGTGTGCAAATAGCGCAAAATAAAAAGTGTCGTTTATTTGAGAATTGCGACGAAAAATTAAGGTTTGCAGAACATTGGTGTAGGGAGCTTATGAGGACATTAGAAAAATGTGAATTGGTTGCCAACAATGGAGACACACTGGTAGAAGCAGTTATCTCTGCCAAAGGAACAAATTCAGATTAGGACAACAAAGATAATTCCAACTCAAAAACAACAACCAGAAAATCATATAAACATCATCATTAACCAACTATTCCAGCAGTGTTTTAAAAGATGAAAACAGATAACAGTCTTAAGACCAGCGAGTCACGATATTAAAGATAAAATATTTAATATTGTTGACAGAGCCACTACTACCAGCAGGCATCCATATCCTCGACAGGGTTTCCATTTAACCCACTCTGATATCTGTATCCTGCCAAGAAGTTCTAGATCAGAATAAAGGACATTAAGAGGTTTCTTATTTGCAAATTTTCATATACCTGACATTGCTTCGCTGCCAGCAGGCCTGTTCAGTACCCCGGCAAAGTTGTCTTGACGTCATGCATGCATTTACCTGCTGCCAGCAGACCTGTTCAGCATCCCGGTGGGTTTACAAGCACTTCCCACAGCTCTATTAATAATTTACTTTGTTTTGTTTTTCAAATATATATAGTTGAGCGGGGTGACGCTGAAAATCATAATATTTTAACATATTTTTTTCAGACCTCATCAAAAAAATTTAGAATTGTCCTTTATTAAGATCCAGAGATGTTAAAAACAACTTCCTAAGGCAGGGAGACATCTTCTGATTCATTCCCTTAAGGAATAGGGACAACATAAAAAGATAATAGATGATCATGACAAGCTTTACTCAGAGATCGAAATCAGTCAACTTCTTTCAAACAACAGACTTTTTGCCAATCACAAATATAACATTCAAAAATATATCATTGATGTTTATACAATTTTCTTAGCAGTTATTTCAGCGAAGGAATTTTCTATTTTCTTTATCTGAATAGGTCAGTATACATGCATGTGTATTTCAAAAAACCTCACAAACTCAAAGGGGAAATCAAAAACAAAAAGAAAAAAAAAACAAACAAAAGAAAAATATGTACATAATATACAAGTTATCAAGCAAAGTATCTTTTCAGGGCTTGGCCATTCACCGGATAGGTGTCAGGCTGTCCTTCCAGATTTTGCAATCGAAAAGAACTGGGACCTAACTTTTCAGCAATTAAAAATGGTCCAAGCCATAGGTTTTGAAATTTCGTGTGCTCTCCCTTTCCCTCATGTGGTTTGTCCCATTTCAAGATGAGGTCACCTACTTCAAAATTCCTATCAGAAGCAGAGTTAGAATCAAACCAGCTTTTAACCAATAGTTGATGTTGATCTAACTTACGTTTAGCTTGGACTCTTACCTCTTCTAGCTTCATCAAAGCGTTGATTCGGTTTTCTAAAGGGGGACAATCTTATTCTTGGATTTCCTACGACAACTGTAGTGAAGGAAGAAGAACATGAGGTGGCAGAATTGCTTCTCTGCCATAAACGAGAAAAAAGGGGGAGTTACCTACAGCAGTTTTCGGTGTTACCCTATCAGCCCACAGTGCGTTTAACAGTGCATTGTGCCAATTTTTGTGATTTTCAACCACCGTTCTCTTGATGATTTTAATCAAGTTCTTGTTTGTTGATTCTGCCAATCCGTTGCCCTGGGGGTAAATAGCTAGCAGAATATTTTAGTTTGATTCCTTTTTCCAAAGCGAATTTGCTCATCTCAAGAGAGGAAAAGTAAGAAGCATTATCAAATACTAAGCAATCAGGGATACCAAAAAGAGTGATGATATTCAAATTTAGAAAGGCAATTACCTGACTAGTGTTGACGGTTCTTAACGCAGCAGCTTCAGACCATCGGGTAAAGTAATCTGTGGCTGTCATAATAAACTTGTGCTATTGTGAGGATGGGGGGTTGATTGTACCTATGATATCAAGGCCCCACTGCTGAAAAGGAGAATCTACTGAAACGGGCTGCAAAGGAAAGGTTGGTTTTTGTAACCGCCCTGATGCTTTTTGACAAATGATACATTTACGACACAAGGCATGGGCATCTCTAAAAATCATGGGCCAGTAATAACCAGCTCTTAAAACCTTATGAGCAGTGGTGTCACCACCAAAATGACCACCAGCTTCTCCTGCATGCAACTCTAACGAGACTTTTTCTGCTTCGTATTTTTCAAGACAACGCATCAGTACGCTGTCAAAACTTTGACGAAACAAGATACCATTAACCAGATGAAAGGAGGCAGACTTCAATCTCAACGCTCTTCTTTTAGTGGGATCCAGGTGACGGGGGGCTGATCCATGTTCAATATAGAATCTTATATCGTCATACCAAGGACTGACAGGGTTTTGTGCGCAACAGATTTCATTTTGATCATGTTGTCCTAGGTTTGATGTATCGCTTTGTTCTTTCTATCCTGCTGCTGAATCAGCAACTAGCTTACATAACCCTTGGCCTCTCACTATCTAAGCTGGGGTAATTTCTAAGTCGTACTCCTGCAAGGAGGTGACCCAGTTAGCCCTCTTTTCTCCTAGTTCCTTCTGCACTAACAGGTTCCTGACGGCTGGGTAGGGGACAATGACTTTCGTCCTTGAATTCAAAAGATAGGACCGGAAATGTTTGTTGCTTTGAAAACATCGTAGGCTTTCCGATCTACCACTGGGTAATTAATTTCAATGCCTTTGAAAGCAGAGCTCATAAAGGCAATGGGTACTTCATTGTTCTCAGCATTCTTTTGGGTTAGGACAGCGGCATAGGAACGGTCAGAAGAAAAAGTGTAGAGTGTAAAGTCTTGAGAAAAATCGGGGCTCATGAGAGACGGAGCGTCTATTATGGCCTTCTTTATTGCATTAAAAGATTGATTTTCTAGGGGTCCCCAGTGATATTGGGTGTCTTTCTTAATTAGATTTTGTAAAGGCCGGACCATTTCGGAGAAACTGGGGACAAATCTTCTCACAAAGTTAATCTGGCCTAAGAAAGACTGCATAGATTTTTTGGATGTAGGAGGGGGAATTTTTGCGATGACTTGAGTCCTTTCGGGGTCGATAATCATCCCTTTGCTTGACACAATAAATCCCAAGAGTTTACCCTGCTCTACTGCAAAGATGGATTTTTTAGGATTTAAGGAGATGTCGTATTTACGACATCGCTGTAGAACAGATCGTAAGTGAGCTAGATGATCGTTTTTGTTTTTAGAAAATATAGTCACATAATCTAAGTAAACTACGACGGACTGATTGATTAAGCCTCGGAAAGCAATGTCCATCGCTCTCTGAAACATGGCACCAGCATTAATCAATCCAAAGGACATTTTTTGATAAGCATAAGTTCCCCACGGGGTACGAAAGGTGGTTTTAAGTTGGTCTGGAGGAGACATCAGGACTTGGTTGTACCCTCAGAAACCATCCAATAAGGATAGCCTCTCAGAACCAGATACCTGTTGAAGGATCTGTTCCATGGGTGGGACGGGATAGTTGTCTTTATCAGACGCTCTATTAAGGTTTCGAAAATCGACGCAGAGTCGAATTTCCCCACTTTTCTTCCAGACTGGGACAAGGTTAGAAACCCATTGAGTGTGCCTAACAGGAAAAATTATCTTAGCATTTAGGAGCTTATTCAATTCTTTTTGAATGGTCAGTTCGAGCTTAGGGTGCATTTTTCTCAATTTTTGTTGAAAGGGTAAGGTTTGAGGCTTCATAGGAATGACATGCTGTATGATATTAGGGTAAAAAATTTTAAGGTCATCATACGTCCATGCAAAGACATCTTTAAATTCTTTGAACAATTTAATAAATGCAGCTTTTTCTTGTTGAGAACACCCCAACCCTAGATTAATGCATTGCGGATTGTCCTTAGTTCCTAAGTTTACTTTTTCATAAGATAATGAGGAACTATTGGTTTTACAATTGACCGACCTTTTGAATTTATCTTGAAGATCGTAAAACTTCTCTAATCTAACTACAGATTTAGGGATCGAGTTTACCATATCTGGTGAAGTTTCAGGAGTTCTCGGATCTGGTATTACCGTGAAATCACGCAAATTGTCGTCGTACGTGTGTTCGACTATCATCGTGCCTTGAAAATTTTCTTCCATGTGCAAGAAGCTAATAATCTGTTGATCATCGTCAAAGACTCTCCAGTTCGTGATGTTGTCGGGAACGGATGGCCGGAACAATAGTTCGACGGAGAATGCATCTGGGGATAAGCTTTCTGCAGGAAGAATTTTAGAAGCTACATTAGCTAATAAATCTGCTTCAGAGTTATTCAATCTAGGAATAGAATTTATATTGAAAGCAGAAAATTTATTCATTAAATTCCATACCTCGGATTGGTAGCTTTTGAGATGCGAAGACAGACAGTGGATAGAATCTCTTACCTGTCTAACCACTATTTCGGAGTCGCCAAAGACGGTCAAATTTTGAATGTTCATATCCAAAGCTTTTCTGAGACCTTGCAGCAAAGCCTCATATTCTGTAGTATTATTAGTACATTCAAATTCTAACCTACATGCAATCAATGTTTTGTTACCTGCCGGATCGATAATGATGCAGTCTACTCTAGCTCCTTCTTTGGACTTTGACCCGTCAAAATAAAGAGACCAAATTTGATTTCCATTGGGTACATGAGACCGTTGCGCGGAAGCTTTTGGCTGCACATATGCTACAATCTCAGACTGTTGTTCAGGATTGGTGATAGGTGAAGCCTCGGCCATGAAATTGCTGAAGAAGGTGTCCATCCCTTGTACTTTGGGTGAATCAGCAGAAGGTGTAAATGGTTCGTTGGGATCGTTCAAATCTGTAACCATGAACTTAAGGTAGCATTCACGATTGATCTTGATCTTATTAGGCTTGCCATTTTCTGGAATCCATAGGTGAGACCAATCTGTCGCGAAATAACCGTATAGCTGCTCCGACCAGTCCCTGCTTAAAAACAGACCATACACTTATGGAATATCCACAACAATTATATCAATAGCCTGATGAACCTTGGGGTTAGATGATAATCTAATAAGCACATTCTTTAGTTCGCCTATAACTTTAACATTTGTTCGATCAAGTTGTATGATTTTTAAAGTAGATGGTTCAACTTCGGCACTAATCTTCTGGAAAACAGACCATGGCATCACATTGGATGATGCTCCTGAGTCTACCATACAATTGTGCACGTTTCTATTAAATATTTCGAAAGTTAATAAAAATGGAGGTACATTTTTGCGAGTACTAAGAGTGGTAGTTTGTGGCTTTTTACTCGCAGTTTCTAAAGCTACTTTATCTACATTATTTACATTATTTACATTACTTACATTACTTACAGGAAGGATTCCTTTATCTTGAGGATCAGGATGGTTTTTAGTGGAAGTCTTCTGAGGAACTTTGTTCTGTACAACCTTATTACCACTTGAATTACCATTTTTTCCATTCTCTGAGATATTCTGTAACATTTTTTGTAGCAGAAATGGAAATTTCAATAACTCATAAACAAAAATGTTAGCTCTCAACTTTTTAAGATCTTCAACTACATCATAATCTAAGTTGGGGTTCACATTACTCTGTTTAGTCTCAGCTGGTTTAGATTGCTTTGGAGGCGAAGTTGTAGTGTTTTTGGTAGAAGGTTTGTTGGTTGTCTTACTCCTGGTATTATAAGGATGAACTGTCTCGAAGTTAGCTTGAAAGATGCTATCCGAGAAGTGTCCAAAAATGTTTGGAGAAGACTCCTCTTCTTGAACGGTCTCTTGTTCAACTACCTCCTCAGGAATCTTAGGAGGCATCAAGTTATCCTGGGCTTCTAGAATTGTTTGAAGGGAAGATTGCAGACTTTCTATATTAAGGCCTTCGGTGGTTGGATTAGGTCGGTTGGTAGGAAAAGGCTTCCAGAACGGGGGCTTGTAAGGTCCTTTGCTCGAAGAAGCTTCTTCGGTCGTCCTTTTTAGGTCTATAACTTGATTTGATAGTTTTTGAACAAATTTAGTCAAGTTTTCTAAATCAGAGTTTTCAGATTGTGTTTTACTTTGAGTAGGTCTGGGGAGGATTTCGATCTTCTTTTTGGAAGAAGAACTAGTCTCTGTTTCGTTGCTAGTAGATTCTTTAAGACTAAGAATATCTTTTTCAATCTGGCTGGCCTCTTCGAAGGCTTCTAACAACGTGGATTTATTAGATCGTTTAACCCAAATAGCTATACTTTGATGCAAATCTTTAGTGTAATATGTTATTTTAAGATTCTCGGCAGGCATGGAATCCGCAGGGATTCAGTTTTTAAGTGTTAAGAATCTTTGATTAAAGTATTTAGATTTTTCTTTTGGGTTCATTCTTAAGCTTGAAAGGTTCATGACTAAGACTTCTGGAGGGTTACCGTCTCCGAACTTTTCCAAAAAGAAAGCACGACTCAAACTTTTCCCAAGACACGATAGTATGGGGTTGCTGGGAAAAGTACCATGTAGATGCATTGCCCTCGAAAGTATAGGGGAACAACCTATAGACAACATCTTCATGCTCGACATTGCGGAGTCTTATAGCTAACATAAAGTTTTTAATGTGATCTTCAGCGATCTATTTTGAGTCAGGGTCAAACTTGGGGAGCCATTTCTCCGGATGTTTAGGTAAGGGATGTTGAGCTCCAGGTATAGCTACGGCATCCTGGTCGAGCCAAGGTCTAGCAGGGTTGTTCTGGTTTGCCATTGGTGTAGTGGGTGTGGAAGGCTGAGAAGGAGAACTGCCTTCGTCAGAGGAATCTCCTCCAGAAGAGGAAGGAGATGATGGAGGTGGTGAAGGAGGTATCCCAGATCCTCTTGCAGTAAGATTTAGGATTGGATCTGTAGGATTCACAGTGATATTAGTGCCTCCTAATTGTTCTCTGATATCAGAGAAATCCATAGGTTGGTCCAATGGACGGTTTGGTTGCCTCAAACGGGCTAAGGCACTATGAGTTCTTATAAGAGATTGACGAACAATCTCTTGTATGTCACCACCTATAGGATTAGGGGTTGTTGGCTCAACTGTGATCCGTGGATCGTCGGTTGATGTAGTTGCTGTTTGAAGGGGAATATTATCGTTTGAATGGCTTCTAGTCACTATAGGTGAGCGATTAGGTGGTGGAGGAGTCTTGCAACTGCCTCGTGCCATTAATTAATTTCAGTCCCTCCTTCTAGCGCCATTTGTTGACGGGCGAAATTGATCATCCGTCAACTGGGAGAGTGGAACCGGTCCGGGGTTGTCTAATAACCCAAGCCGTTTGGGATCAACCACCCTGACGGGTTTAGCGGCTCCGTTAGCCGATCTAAGTTCTAAGAAAATAAAAATAAAAACTACTCTAAACTAACTAATCTAACTAAAACTAACTATTAAAACAAACTAATAAACTAATCTAACTAAAATAACTATTAAAACAAACTAAACAAATCTAACTATTATATATACAATCTACTAACTAATACTATGCTAACTCTAAGAAATTAAATATCTAACTAGTAACAGAATTAACTCTTATTCACAAATGTACAATATTTACAATTTACAGATTTGTATAAAACCTGAAAAACTCATTTATATTCTGTCCTAAGATAGGGAGAGCTATTGTTTTTTATTTTTATGATTTTATGAAAAAGAAATAAACTGAAAAACTAACTAAATTAAACAACCAAAATACTAAGTCTAACTACAAATCTAAACTACACATATATCTAACTAAACTACTTAAATTATACTAACAAATTAACTATCAAATGAATAACAAACTAACCTGAAGGAACGCTCCAGGTTTGTCCTGTGTATGACGATTGTCTTAGCTGATTGGAGGGAGGAAACCCGCACCGAATTATGCAGGAGCTTCTCGTAAAAAAAAGTTGCAGTGCTCTTCGAATATGATTACAGGACAAACAAGACATAAAAACTACAACAATCTTATGATTTATAAATCTTCACAGTTAGATAAACCTGTATGCAAAGATCTATAGGAAATGATTCAATTAACGAAGAAGAGAAATCTGTGATTCATTAACTGAAACCAAGTAATTGTTGTACTTTTAAATAATGAAAGAGATCAGATATGGATAACACTTTAATCAAATCATATCATCCTGCAATAGATTATGATAGCTAAAGTAGTATGTAATCCACTGCAAACTGATATGCAAAAACTTGAAACAAAAGATTGATATATTGAAAGCGAAAGCTGTAGAAAGACATCAACTCTTGTCTCAGTTTGTATTAGAAATCCATAGCCTGGTTCTCCCACAAGTGAGGATGCTTCTTATTACAAAAAATAATAAGTATTTAAAGACCTCCTACAGGGTAAAACATCCCTTTAGAGGTTATCAAAACTGTTTACAAAAAATCTGGGATGATATCCCAAGTTCCTATCTCTAACTCAAACTAACAACTTAAAAATAACACTATATCACACAAATATCCCCTAGACTGTCCATCGTGTCCAATGCAATTTGAATGTACCTGCAAGAGGTCAAAACAAGACAAGTCAGGAAGATATTTTGTTGATAAAAATGATAAAAATCTAATTCTAAAGACTAGCTACAGAATCTTGCGATTCTGTAGCTGGTCTAAATCAAACACAAGATCAGCATTAAAATCAATTCAAATCTTTAAAGAATTAAATTCAAAATATTAACAAGCATCTAATAGCTATTTGAAAGACACACGAATCATTCAAATTGAAATTGTTATACTAATTTGAGATCAAAACAAGACTAAGATCAATCAGACGACTATAGAAATGCATATACTCTATTTCATTTGTTGTCACAAAATCAGGTAAACGGAATCATATTGGATAACTATCAGTAACAAAATCGATTCATAACCAATTGAAATCACAAATAGTTTCTTCAGCCATGCATAAAATCAATTCGAATCCAAACCAAATTAACAGGATCATTTTCTCAAATTGATCGCAATATATTAAACACAACAAACGATCCATATTATTAGTGCATCGAATCAAAACTAGTATGTAAACGAAATCACAATGGATTCAATCGGTTGATAATAGGGTCTGTGGGATTCTCCCAATCTTTTATTGTTGCCAATTGGGGAAAACAAAATCGATTGATAGTCGACAAAATCGTTACTTGAATTCATTTCAAAATGAAATATTAACCGAATCTTCTCATACGAATTCAACAGAGATAACATAAGTCGATCTGAGTTAACAAACTTGGTTTGAAAATTAAAAATCAACAGAGCAACATCAAGTTTATTTTCGATGCGAATCCAACTCATGAAAACAATCGTGCCAACTCGAGATATGCAACAATCCAATCAAAACAAAAGCGAATCGAACAGCTGGAGTTTGACATAGTCGTTTTGAATCAACACAGTTCCATAATTATAGCGAAAATATCTTCGACACAGGTCAGATATAATCCAAATCTAAACGGAAGTTCTGACAAAACAGAGTCGTTTTTCCAATTTAATAGACTACATCATAATTATCAAGCCAATTCAATTCTATGAAATCGTTTAAAAAATCAAATCGTAAAAACTCAATCAGGGTCGTTGTGATCCAACCACAACGAAATCTTATCAAATCAAAACATAGTCGTGCTCTAATTTTAGCATAAAAAACTTCCTGTTCAGATTAGATACAAACAAAATCCAATCAAAAATTAACCATTAACTTCGTTAACTTAACCAACAGACAAACAAATCAAGACCAGTGAAAAACCAATCAATTGCTAAAACTGGGCACGACCAAATCGTGTAACCAAATCATAACTTCATTCATTTTTAGAAAAATGAAAACAACGTACAGGATCCAAAAAACTATGACAGAGTCGTTTTGAATGATGGACAGAGCTGTTTTAAAACCAAACTCAAATCATTATATTAATCCTAGCAATTCACAAAACGAAAGTGATATCGAAATTCATACCTGGATGACGAGCAGACAATTTGATCATGACATTTTGAAATTCACGAAGGTTGTAGCCGATTCGACATTCCTAAATACGATGGAACCAGTGGTTTTCTGCTTCTTGTCATCAGCTCGAAGCTTGTCCCTTTGGCTTGTCAACACTGTAACTTGGTTTTCCAACAATTTGATCTTCGACTGTAAAAAGGGAATGTTTGTATAGTAGTGTTCCAGCCACACATTACATTGGTCACATGACGACTGTCCGGACTTCGAAACAGCAGTCGAGGGTTTGGTAAAATCATCAAGGGTTTTACTAGGTAGCTTTATCCCTGGGTAACTGGGGTTGTTCCTTAGGCAAGGGGGTAAATTAGAAACAAAGTCATAGGGTGGCTCGGAGCACAAACCTTGGGAGTAAGGGTACTCACTAGCTAAGAAGCGTTCGATGTCAGAGTCAGAATCTTCACTGAGGATTATGGGCTTCTACTCAGCATTTGGCTTAGGTTTATTCCAGGCCAGTCTCGATATGAGTCAAGCATTCTTTTTACCTTTGTTGTCAACAGTAGGGTTACCCTTAACCTTTTTACTCATAGGATTTTTTATAGCCTCAATCTTATCTGCTACAACGTCGGGTAGGTTGATATCAGGGTCGACCGAGGGTTTAGGAGAGGGTAGAAGGACATGGAAATGCATAGGTGGCTCGACCTTAGTTTCACTAACCACAGGCTTGTCAATTTGGATAGGCTCTATATCAGCAAAACCATTTCGAGAGATAAAAGCTAACCAACTATCACCATGAATATTTAAGTGGTGAACAACGATGATTCTGATTAGGCCGTGGTGGAACAAGCTACTATCGGCCTTCTCTCGTTTAAACATTTTAGCCATTTTATAAAGGCTACGCTGGAAGTAGAATGGCATATTCAATGGATAACCCATTAAATTCATTAACAAACGAAGGTGATAAAGAAAAACCAGTCCATATCGACCCTCACAGGTCATGAATTGTTTAACCACTATCAAAAGATCATGCCACATTGGTTTAAGCGTGGAAATCGGCATACCTCTGTCACAGGCTGTGACCTTTCGTGACACGAACAGTAGTGGCCATGGAACCTCCTCAACTTTAGATTTTTTAAACCATCGTTGGCCCGTGGCTGCTAATACGGTGGCAGAGTTGATGAACTCTTCATTAATTTCAAGCTGAATGTCACCTATCTTGGCCCTACATCCATCAAAAGTCAGGGCGACCTGTTGTGTAACAAATAGATTAAAACCCTCAAACCTCTGTACAAACGTGAGCCAACCATTATCCTTTAAGTCTTTCCGGGCATTATCGAACAGTAGCAAGGCTTGACTACCGTTTAGCTCAATTCGCACCACCGGTGCCATGGAGAAGAGCACATGGTGGACGATGTGAATGAACCAGGGTTTGAATCATAGCATATGCAAGAGCAGAGTATTCACAGGCTTATCCGATGCTAGAGGTGAAACAGGGATAAGGGACGGCATTAATGACATCGTGCGAAGGTGGTGGAGCTATTTCTGCCATGCAGAATAGTCATTACCATGGTACAACCGCCGACGCTTTCAACTATTCAAATCACAACACATATGTGTTACAACTATGTCATTTCAATCAATCAAACGAAACCTTTGGTAAGTGGATAAACCATTCGCGCAATCAAAAGTTATGCCATAGTTTAAAAACACACAAATCGAAACCAATACCAAGGATTTAACTATGCGACATGCGGTGTATAGAACGATTCATACCAAGAGCTTAACCAACGTGCCAATGTGTTTTTATGTATACCAATGTGCCAAGTAGATCAATCAAAGAACATGTGAATCCAATCACTAATGTATCACAAACTTAATGACTCATGAAACGAAATTACATAATCAATCAAAGAATGTCAAATGAGTACAGATCAAAAGACTTTGCCAACTGCATAATGATAAATAAAATGTAAACGCAATGGGCATATCGATAAGAATGATAACGACAATTCAATAATGATTTTAATGCGACTTCGAAAGACTAAGTTTTCACGCTTACAGTCGTGAAAACAAAAGCGAAGGTAAGTGTGCAAATAGCGCAAAATAAAAAGTGTCGTTTATTTGAGAATTGCGACAAAAAATTAAGGTTTGCAAAACATTGGTGTAGGCAGCTTATGAGGACATTAGAAAAATGTGAATTGGCTGCTTACAAAACCCTAGTATTTCTTGGAATACATCTTCAAATTATTGTAGTACAAAAAATTCTTCAAGGCTTGGCCCCTTTTTATTTTCTGGCTCCTCCACATGGGCTGCATACAATTGACATTATTTTTTGAAACATCTATTGAGTTGTAAGGTGTAAATCTCCCTTATAGAGATGGGTCTTGGAACTCCTTTCACAGTGCTATGTTTTCCTTCTTCATCAAGACATGTAAATGCCTTGTTTTGACAATATAGGATAGCATGATGCTTTTCCAACCAATCCATTCCAATTAGAATATCATAAGATCCAAATGGTATAATATTTAAATCAGCATTAGCATTCACACCATTAAGACTTATGGAACAACCTCTGACCAAATCATGGATTCTCCTTTTGGTTCCAATGGCTATCTAAAATAAACTTAATTTTTCAAGCTTACTTTTCTCCAAACGTAATCTATCCACTATTTTAGGATCAATGTAACAATGACTTTCTCCTGAATAAATTAAAATAGAAACATGTTGATTAATGATCTTACCTTCCACCTCAATCATATTGGATTGGTACTCTACTTGTCGATCATCTAAGGATGCATATATTCCTCCCATGTCTTCTAATGTTGTATCCTCTTGGATGTTGTGTACGATCTTCACTCTATCCTTTCTGTGAGGGAAACCCTTGTATAGGTGATCTTCTTTACATCCCCAACATTGTATTGGTGGTCTTCCCCTCCTTCCCAAGGAGTATTCTCTCTTGGATTCATCCTTAGAATAATGGTCTTGATGATTTTTATTAGGGATATTTCTATTGAAAGGAGTTTTGAATCCCTTCCTCCTCTAATCATATTTCTCCTTCTCCTTGTCCTTCCAAGATTTATACAAAGACTCTCTACCCTTTCCTTGTTCATACATGTACTTAGCCTTCTTAATGGTTTCATTCAAAGTCCTAGGTTAATCATTTTGGATATTATATTTATAAAATTATGGAAATACACTTAAAAACCTCTATACTTTCACCTTCTCATCTTTTATAAACCCCACATACTTTAGAATCCCCGAGACCTTATTTTCATACTCTGTCATGGTCATGCTTTCCAGCCTAAGTTTAAATAACTCCTGTGTTTTCTTGTCATAGAAGTGTTCTGAAAGGTAATCCTTCTGAAAATATTTCTTGAACTACTTTCAAGTGATCATATTCTCATTAATGTGCTAAAATTGCTTCACTTGATCCCACCACATAGCATCTTTCCTATATAAATGGTATGTGAAAAATATGGCTTCTTGGTTTGATGAGTAGTTATGAAATTAAAAATACCTACTGATTCCAAGCAACCATGATTTAGCATTGTCTTCTCTTTCACTTACAAAATCAAAGGATGATGGCTTAAGCTTCCTCAACTCTCCTTGCCAACTTTCTAATTCATATCTTCTTCTTTGGTGCCTAATAGGAGACACCTCTAGACTACTTACAGAATCTTCAGATGCATACAATTTCCTTGTTGAGTAGGGAGGTTAGTGATGTATATGAGTTATTCTAGCACTTATTGAATAACTAGTTCTTTTACGGTCATCTCTTCTTTCATGACACCTTCCCTCTTCCTCTTGTTTTGAGTTTGATCCATTCTTTGTTTTCCTCTGAAACTAATTTAAGCTTTGTATCACTTGAGAATTTATCTAATTTTTTTCTCTTATCAATCTCTCATTGTATTTTTCTAACTCTGCACTTCTATTTTCAGGCTTCTCACAGTCTCTATCAATGTTTCTTTCTCCCCTCTAGCCCGGTGTTCGTTGGATTATGTCTCTACATTACCAACACTGATATTCTAACCTTTTTCCTATTTATCATGGTTGTAATATCCCTCTCCTTCTTCCATTTCTTGAATATGAATTCTTATACCGACCTGACATGTTTACACCCCTCCTAATTCTGCAAAATTTGCAAGCAACCATTTTGTTAGAATTATGCATATTAAAAACATTTCCAAACAATGTTACAGGTCCTTTTTCTTCTCAATTCATGAAGAATATATTATCATTCTCCATATTATAAAAATTCTATGTTATCTTTATTTGAATCATATTTCCAATTATTGTAATCTTTCCCTAATTCAATATATGAGCTAAAAGTTATGGCTTCCCGAAAAATAATCACTTGCATCCCCTTTTTTTTTTTGCAACATGATCTCATTTAGTTGATACATAATTCAAATTTTGCATAGGTGCTTCCTTCAAACCACTTTCTGTGTGACCACGGATTGAAACCACAGGATTATTCACTCTTTAGAGCCTCTAATTGACCCCCTTTATCTTTTCATGCAACCGACGCTGGGACCAAGTCCTATGGAATTCGGCCTTTAGCTATTTTCCCTTTCAATCTTTTGATTTATCCCAGAGTTAAAATTCATTGAAGCCCTTCCAATAAATCCACTAGAATATATGACGGTAGAGATTTAATATCCCATTGATTGGATGGTCCCACTCCATTTGGAGATTTCAACGAGATCGATGGTCATGACTTAAATAGATGTTCAAATGGATGGCCTTAATCAATTCGGGACTTCGGTGCTCTGGGACTCTGGAACATTACAACTCCCAAGTCTCTCAACTCCCCTAGAGTGATATTCGTCAAAGTACTTACCCTATCCTTCCACTATTGAATCCAATGGCTAAGACTTAATCAAGCATCGGGATGGACGTTCCTTATTCATTTCAGAACTTCGATGCTCCGGGACTACGGAACACTTCAACTCTCGATTCGTTCCACTTCCCCAGAGTTATAACTATCAAAGTGCTTATGCCATCCTTCCATTGCTTGATATAACGGTTGATAAAGGTCCCAAAGAGATCTTAGATCGATGGTCTGCATGAATTCGTTACTCCGGGACTTCGACACTTTCACTAGTAGAGGAATTGGACACCCTCGAAGGCCATACTCCTGGAGATGACATGGCATTCTAATGTCACCTATGGTGACGTGTACTCATGGAATGTGTTCCACATGTCACTAAAAAATGAATAGGTTGGGGCCCAAAAGGCACTAAATTTAGGTGACACATGTCCCCACATGGCACCCCTTCCACATGGCCTACAGTGCATCATCCATCAAATGGACGATCCACATTCTCTACCCCAGATATAATGGCCTACATGATTTCACAACATCATATTTACACTTCGTGGTTTCGACACTTCAGGGCTTTGGCACTTCGGGGCTTTTCCCACTCTCCAATAATCGCCAGAGTGGCGAAGCTTCGAAGCTCTAAAACTTCATTATCCTTCCTCACATTCTATATCTGACAGTCAACATTTCTTCTGAATTCCTTCCCTTGATATAGAGTTCGATGGGACTTTGGTACTTCGGCTCTCCGAGACTCTGGGTTATAGCAGTGCTAAAAGGGTTCAATTCTCCCAGAGTTAAACTTCCTGAAGTGGTCAACGTCGGAGGACCATGACTAATGTCTAAGATTTCACCTGATCCTCCTATCATATTGGATGGTTGATAGGACTTCATGACTTCATCCTTTTCACTCTTCTTCCTTTCTCCCATAATCATTGAAGCAGTGAAGTTCCATTTTTTTTCATCTCCTGCTCGGCTTCTATCAACGGTTGACGATCTGCAAGTTCAATCTGATGGTTGTGAATTAATCTCTCCCAGTCTCTATTTTCACCTTTATCTGATGGTCCTCATTCACCTGCCTTCTGATCTAAAGATCCAGAACTCCTTGATTACATGATGGTGATCACTCCTGAATTCAAAAGGGAATGGTCACGATTCTACGATCATTTACAAAGGATCTATGTGTGCATGACGCTCTGGATTTTGTGCAATCTCTGCAATGTTATCTCTCATGAGCTTTAAGATTTTAAGAACATATCATTCTTAACCATAATACCATTTCCAATAGTTTTGGCCCATACCAGTCTGGTGTTTCAACCTAAAGTTATGATACCAATTTGTAGTGTACCCAGCCACCCACAGGCCAAGGATGCCACTTCAAGTTTTCTTTTGGATTTATCTCGAGTTTTGATCAAACATTTACTTAATTAAGAGGCATTAAATATTTTCATGTTGAGTTAAATATTCATGCCACAACATAAATAACTGAGACATATGTCATGCACAATAATAACCAGCAAGCATGCATATTATAGATATGAATTTCATAGATAAATAAATACACAGTGAAATAAATACATACGTAAATGAAACCATAACAGCGAGCACTTATATTTAGTGAAATGAATCACCAACTGCATGCAGACCAAGGACATTCCACCCAACCATCGACACTGGTGTTCCAAGTCTCAACAGCAATTTCACCCCCACCACATACCAAAGATGGGTTTATGTATTTCTTATAATTAAGGAACCACTTGGCCTTCCCCCCAAGAAGCTCATGTAATTGTTATTCTCCATTAAAACAAAAATGGGTAAATAAAAAATAAAATAAATACTTAGCCCCTCAAGCCCCCTCTCTTGTGGAATCATAGCCCCCTATAACTCTTTTCCTTATCTATCTAGCAGCAAATGATGTGTTTATTAATAATAATGATCAAAACATTACATTTCCTAGGCACACTGGCCTCTTTCAATTGTTTGGGCACTCTGGAATTTCATAGATTAACAAAATGCATTATTTAATACGGGGCTCAAAATTGGGGTGTTATAGGGAGGGTTGTCAATGAATAAAAAGAAAGATAAGAGGCCAGAAGGAAATAAGAATAAGAGGTAGTAGAAGAAGGATATGTTGCAACTACATCTGTATAATGAGGATCTTTCGAAGAAGAAGAAGCAATAGCAGATAAGAATAGGAGGAAGAAAGGAAAGGTCCAAAAGAAGAAGAATGACATTGCTGAAAAGAAGAGGAATATTGTGAAGAAGTTAAAGCCAAGTCAAAATCCAATGTAGCAGTAGCCATGACAGAAGTCAAATCAAAAGTACCTTCCCAAATATAAACTGAACAAAAGGTAGCAATAGAAAAAGCAACAAAAGAAGCACAAAAGGAAGCTAAGTAAGTTGTCGACAAAGAAGTTGAAGAAGAGAGACAAGATAAGGACTTTGAAACCAAAAACGAGGATGTCTAACCGATGGACATTGATATCCCATAGATATCAACAACATGTGTCAGTAATTCAGTGGACTAGGTTTGGGACCTTTTAGTCCATTCAGGCCAAGTGAAGTACCCAACTGAAATAGATTTTCATAAAGACAATGTATTAGGAAGAGTTGTGCAAGAATAAGTGATGAAAGTTCCATTTATTGGGGGGAAATCCAATATTGGTTCTTACGCAAATCCCCATAATAGGAAATTTCAGTGAATATCCTGTCACCATAGCCTCCACTGGCTCCACTTTCATGAATTCCATGGAAGAAAACGTCTGAAAATTTTACCAAGAAAATATGGAGAAAGAGACAAGGATCAAGGAGCTAGAAGAGAAGCTCTAGCAGGTAAATATCAATGAAGTCAACCTTCAAATCTTCAAGGAAAGTACACAGAAAGTCAAAAAATAACTAGACGAAGATATCGTTGACATGTATGCCCACCTACACATATTCCAGGAAATAGCTACCACCATCATTGATTAGCAAAGCAGAGTATAGGCCAAGAATACATACATGAACACCATACAGGAGGGCATAGATGATATAGATGTATGGATCGCAGAAAATATTGATGCACTAGTATAACTTCCTCACACTTCAAGATAGGAAATAAAAACACATATCTATTCATTGGATCATTGTTAGCAATATGGACAAAGGGAAGATAGAGATATGACTAGCTCGATGGTGATATGTTTGCGCTTGCAAAAAGAAGTAGAAGAATTGATCAAGATATGTCAAATTCCGTAGTTAGAAGAGCTTTGAAAGAACCTTGTAATGGAATAACTAGTCGATAAGATACATCATAACACAAGGAACATATGATAAGTCATTGAGTCAGCTACCATAGTAACAATGGACTTAATTGAGCAGCACCTCATTCATCCAACCAAAGTCCATACTATGATTCAAGCATTCATGGCTATGGTATCAAAGGATATGCAGACCCTTAAAGAAAACATGGCTATGCATGTTGTTGCACTTTAGGAATTAGTATACCTTTCGATATCAACACTATATGATCCGCTAGAAATGTGGACAGCATATATTAGGGACAAGAGTCCATGAAAAATACAAAATAGAAATTAAAAATTGTTGTTAACTACGTCCTATTTTGTTTTTTTCCAACCACCCTCAGTTTTGTCTTTTCCCCCTACATGTGTCACAATCCCAGACAAGGAATCCAAAAGGTCTCCTTTTGTAGTAGTTGCTTTTGGGGAATACAAGAATTCACTCTCATGAATTAGGAATAACTATATAAATATGGAAAGAGACCCACTTTGGAGGGGTTGTTCAAGATTTTTATACACTCTAGAACTTTTGTTTGGAGAAAATACTTTTTTAATGAATATTGAGAATCCCTCAAGGCCAATTTTTGGAAAGAGAGAAGAACTTGCATGCATTGTTTTTTTGCTATGAACTATTTCAAGCAGAATTCATGCTATCCACATGGGTTTTAAGGATATGTTTGCTTATAGACTAATATAATGAAATCTATGTCACTCTTGTAGTTTTGTTATTCCTTATTATATCTTATATGTCCTGAGCATATGGGTTGTGATGTATGCATAAATATAGTTTAAACTTTTCTTCTTATATATTTGTATGCATGTGTTTCTAACTTTTCACCTTCATTACAGCTATCTAAGTGGGGTTTCCAGCAGAATTTAGTTTGATTACAGCTTATTCGGTTACAATAGCTCACTCCTATATAGGATAGGATAAGATAGATTATAAGTAAATTAGATTTATTTTCAAACATAGTCTTAATATACATATTTACATTGCATAACTATCCATCTTCACCCTGATAACCAGTGATGTAATTCAATCTAAAATTTGGATGGGTCTCCTAAACCAAATGGTGCATAGTCTGATTGGGACTTTGTATCGGGGAGTACCCCTTATTGTTGTTAGGAATTTTTTCCCCGTCAACAACACCCCATGGACTATGAAGCATTGGATGGAGGATATTTCACAAGGATATGATTGGAGGACACTCAGAGATGATAATTATATCCTTCTCCTCTTCGGATGATATCCCTTGAACTTTACACTAGGAATTTGGATGTTGACCTCATGCTAGGGTTTGAAAAAGATGATGGGGTTTGTTATCACTTGGCTTGAGATGTGGAATATCATTCCTCTACCATTTTTTCATCTCAAATGATGAAACATGGTCTTGGAGAGGCCCTCCTAGCCCATTGGAGGCATGAAGTCACCACACGAGTGACCATTATTGTATTATTTTCATGATTTTGACATTTGTAGAGGACAACTTGAGGGGTTGGCCCCACTTGTCACATGACTTTTGACATTTTTGAAAAAATGAGCATTAGGGTTTCCTTATAAATAAGGCTAGCACTCCATTTCATTATCATCATCACTTCCTCACACATTTGTGGGTGGATAGCTCTAGAAAATTTTGTTATGTTTCTCTTTTGCCTCTTGGATCTAGTATGCTACTCTTGGAGGAGGATATTTTTGTGGATGCATTTATTTCTTGGAGGATATCTTGTTGCAAATATGGTTTCTCTTGGCATAGAAAGTTTTGTAAGAAATTTTATTTAATATAATATGGTTTTTCATAGTATAATGAGATAATTTCTTTCTTATTGCATGTTACTTTCTTTGGTAAAACCCTCGGAAAGAGACATAAGTATTTATGTCATTTAATAATTTTTTGTCCAAGATTGGTGAAGGCATTAAGAGACCCAGTCTCTGTCTAAGATTCAAAGGGTTAAGGCTCAAGCGGATTTTCACCTTAAGGTTTTGATATTAGTCATTTGATCCTTGACCTAGGTCATCTAGAAGAGGGAAAATGACATCTAGGGCCGAAGAGGCTTTTCACCCTAGAAATCATTTTCTTGAAGGTTTAGTCCTAAGCCCAAAGAGGATTTGCACCTTAGAGTTTGAACCTCATTCTTCTAAATTATCTAAGTCTTTCTTCAAGTGTTTCATGTTTGACTCCATTTTCTCTCTTCTAAATTATCTAAGTCTTTCTTCAAGTGTTTCATGTTTGACTCCATTTTCTCTCTTCTAAATTATCTAAGTCTTTATTCAAGTGTTTCATGTTTGACTCCATTTTCTCTCTTCTAAATTATCTAAGTCTTTCTTCAAGTGTTTCATGTTTGACTCCATTTTCTCTCTTCTAAATTATCTAAGTCTTTATTCAAGTTTTTCATGTTTGACTCCATTTTCTCTCTTCTAAATTATCTAAGTATGTCTTCAAGTGTTTCATGTTACCTTTCTCACCTATCCTAGACCTAGACCTAAAATTTAGGTGACCAAGATAGGGGATTGTATACTTGGATAATATTGTTATTTGATCCCTTAAGGTCACCATGGAATCCTCCCTTGTGTTGGATCTTCTTCCATCACCAAAATTAGGTAAGTATCTACTTAGGTTATAGTGGTAGAAAATTCCAATTGATACACAAGATTAGGAACTTGTGGAGGGATTTTCACAAGTACAAATCCTGCGATAACGTTTTGGCATAGTTTTTAGGGAAGGATTAATTCATTCTCCCTATGACATATTTCTTTTAAACACATCCCAAATACCTTATCCTCAAGTTTACCTGGTGACGCCACTGGGGGTAGAATCCATCACTTACCTTTTATGATATTAAAGGGACCAAATAGAGACTCCTCTAATCTCAAGTGTTGAGAGTATTAATCAAAGTCCTAATAGGACTTGATTATGTGATAAGATGTCCATAACAAAAATCAATTTAGAATTAATTCCACTCGGCAGGAGTACTATCTAAAACCCTCCTTTATGGCCCGAGCTCGGGATCCTGGAACCCTAGTCGCGCGCACAGGCAGCCTCGGCCCTTTCAGCGTCCAGGCTTAGCTTGGCCGACTCCTCCTCCTCCCGCTCCAGGTCGCAAGCTAACAGCAGTGATTCCACGGATTAGAGCGGCCACGTTTTGAGTCTGAAGGTCGCATCTTCGACGGCCCTGGTGCATACAAAGTCGCGACTCGGCTTTCTCAGACACGCAGAGGCGCGAGGACGCACCCAGATCGGGCTCTCTGCAACGCTTAGGGCACCCCCAACCATGGACGCTGGTGGGGGCGCCACCTCTAACCCTCCCCCATTACCAGAACTGGAAGCATTCAAGAAGCTGGTCGCCGCAGCCTCCAAGAGATCGCCGTCAGCAGTGCAGCAGAAATTTGTGAAGAAACTGGACAGCATTCCCAGCGTTGAACTGACTTTGGAAGAAACTTGCAGAACGACAGTGAACTTAGCAGACAGGGGACTTATTGGGCAATTTACCGGCCTCTGGCCTTCCCCCAAATCCGTAGATGCATGGGTGCAGAGGAATTGGAATCCGCTCATAACAGAAGGAATAAAG
>ML782018.1:153244-186031 GCA_009831015.1 Picea engelmannii | reverse complement strand
TATATATATATATATATATATATATATATATATATATATATATATATATATATATATATATATATATATATATATATATACACACATCAAACCTGCAATCCTAAGCATAATAAGGTAAAATATTAATTAATTTACATATTTCCTTTCATTTCAATAATTTAAGAAGGTTTAAATGAGATTTTTTTAATGTTGATAATAGTTATTACGCCAGATGAAGCATTCCTATTCACAGAGTTTAGTTCCTTCTAACAGAGTTCAAATCTAGATCTGATTTTAAGGGTTGACATATCTCCAAGTGTTTTGATGAGAATCGGGCACATGGGTTTTGGAGGTCGGAGGCCCAATATAGCTTCATGTTTTTTTGTTTATACCTAGGTCATTCATAAGAAGTGTGGAGCCATGGCCAAATATATGGTCAAACTTATCCTTTAACACAGAAATTTGGACATCTCATCAACAAATCAAGATTCTCGATCTCATTCCTATGAATGAGCTCGACAAGATATACTTAAAAATTGTCTACAATTTATCGTTAGTTAAACTGATCTTTAGGATCCGCTCATGAATGTAATGAATCATCAAACTTGGTTATTTTTGGTATTTTTGTTTCTCAGAGATTAATATAGGCCATTTAGAATGGAAGTGGTTTTATCCATTTGGAAAATTTTGTGTTTATATGTATGAAGGACTAAAGAATACACTTAGGAAGGAGTGGGACTCTATCTCTGTAATATGAAGCTCTGAGTTAATAATAAATATCCATTACTATTATTTTCTTCTTTTGGTGTTAGTTTGTTACTGAGTGATTCAAAGTAGCATGTTCCCAAGGAAGGCAAGGCCCCCTTCCAAGAAGTAGTGCTACATATATAAATAATGTATTTATGGAGTGTTTTCATTTCATATATAACCAATTTGTTTCATATTTATGTATTTCCTTTCTCAGTAAGCTTAGTGTGAATTTTTCTATTTCTTCCAGTAAATGATTAATTGAAGGTTCATTGAGTTCATTTGTCAAACCATGTTTCTATTTGAGAGGAAGTAGTTGTTTCTTTGGAGTGTCATGAAAGTGTTATTCCTATTTATTTTTAAGTTCTTATGCTTTCAAGATAGCCCAGCTTAAGTCCTACACATATAGTTCATGTACCTTACAATCTTACAAGCCCTGGGTTGATAATTTAATGTTGGAATTAATATTTCATATATTTGAACCAACATTTTTGGCATCGTTGTCAGGGAGGTGCTAAAGAGATTAGAGCATAGGTAGGATGATTTTAAATTACACATCTTGGGGGAGGAGAAATTGTAAGACGGGAGGTAAGAACCTACGTGACCACTATTGTGAGTTTCCCTAAAACCTTGATTGTTCCTTTCATGCAAGTGTGCTTTCCTTTCAATAGTGTAAGGTTACTTTTGATGCATTTGTGCCTTTCAGTGAGCAATGTGAGGTTCTTTTTCAAGAAAGTGTGCATTCCTTTCATAAATGTGAGGTTTTTTTCCAAGCAAGTGTGCTTTCCTTTTAGCAGTGAGAGGCTACTTTTGGTGCAAGTGTGACTTTCATTTAGTAGTTTGAGGTTCCTTCTCTTCAACAGTGTGAATTGGTATGAAAAAATTATTTGGAGTTACTAATTTTAGTTCAATATCCCCTAGACACCAAATACTAATCCATGTGCAATACAAGGATTAGAAAGACCAACAACAAATTTTCAAGGAAGCTCAAGACAAATTGAAGGGAGAATGTTCCTCAAAGAAATCTCTCAGATCTTGGGAGCAGCGGGAGATATTTCTGCAATTCAAGAAGAACAAATTCTGACAGCCATAAGAAATATAGTAAAGAAGAAATATCATGACTATCATGAAGAGGAAGCTTTGGAAGAAATCAAAAAACCTGAAAATACATTGGATTCAAGAATTGTTGAAGAACTTCCACTGAGTACATCATCGGATATTGTATACAGTCCAGAGACCAATTATCAAAAGAATGTGGTATGGGAAGACATACAAGATAGGAATGGTGAAGAACAATATCAAGAGAGATATGATAACATTGAATAATTACTGCAAACAGTCATCAAGCTGGATTAATACTTTATCCTTCAACCATTCTTGAGACCATACCAAGAATATCAGTTAGTTCTTCATGTTCAGGTACATGTTAGAGTTTATATTTTAAATATGAACATGAATTCATTTGTGACCTTTTTGCGTACATGGATTGATTGTAAATATACCTATACTTGAAAAGAAGTTTCACTTTTCAAGTAGGGTAGGCAGAGTAGAGAAGTGAAGAAGTGAATAAGATTACTTGTGCAAGGAAGCCTAGCTAGGTCCTAAATAATTTTGTCTCAAGAAAAAGATTTGGCTTTATAATCCTCAGTAATCAGATGATTCCTACAATGATTAAAGCCATACATTTTAATCACATGGGTAGGATGTGTAGAGGGATTCTTAAGGAATAAGATAATATTGTAGTTACAAGAATTTTATGAAACTTTTACTGAAGTTTATTCTTAGCTAGTAACAGAGATTTTTCTTAAATATTTCTTGTGGAGACAGTGTAGTAGTATATTTAGTTTTTTCATAATAATCACCATTCTTCATAGCAGTATTTATAGCGAGAAATATGGATAGTGCCTCATTGGGTCTCAGATTCGTTGGTCACAGGAAGTCTACAGGAGTAGCAGAAAGAATTGTAAGTAACAAATTTTGAAGATCTGACTCCTGCAACATAATTCATGCATGTTTGTAAGGATCCATGGTATATCAAAAGGTCAAATATAGGTATGGATATTTTATTCTTTCTTATTTTATTGAATTCAAAGGGAATTAATATTATAAAAACATAACATGTACTTACATGCTTATGGTTTTACCATATCTAATCCAGCCACCTCATAACATGATTTTACCCATCCCTCTGCTTTGATCATCATGAATTCATTCCTTATTTATCTATGATAACCCATACCATTCATTCCTTATTTAGTTATGATTTCCCCCTTTCCCACGACATCCCTTTAACCTAATTAAACTTGATAGCTTCATAATTAGTCGATGTGATCATTCATAATAGAGGAACTCATTCGAATCACTGAAAGGATTTGAATGTGTTTTTCTTTTCTCTATTTATCCATTTCGTATGATCATTAAACCTCTTGTCTATCGAAATTGGTAAAAACAAGTACCCTAATGTGTTACCTCTACGAAATATTTGATAGGTATTTCTGAGGATCCATGGGGAAATCAAAGTATGATCTCCATGAACCAGTGTCCATTGAGGAATTAGAAAAATTCCCTGAGTATAATTCACGCAAGTACAGGTTAGTGGCAGAGGGATGGAATATTTTCTTTGTAAAGTTTCACGGGTTTGATGATGAATTTTCTCTCTAGTTCACAAAGGATTTTGATAGTAAAAAAAAGGTGGCACGAATTGGGGATCTAGTAATGACAGTAAATGAACACATTGTTTCCTAAGCTAATAGGTTACCACTTGACGTGGTGAAATGGTTTAAAAACAAATCTTGTGACAAACAACTAAGTCTAAAATTTCTTAAACGTGAGCATCATGATGTTGATTGGGAAAAGGAGTGCCCCGCTCATGTATTAAAGACGAATGGTGCAATCTTCTTTTCATCCTTCAAAAATACTTGGTATGTGAAGGTGGGTATGTCATCACATTTTTATATCATATTAGACTATTGCTTCACTTTACTTTAGAGAAGAAAATCAATTTCCCTTATTTTCTATTGAAGAGTCTACAAAAGATGAAAAAAAAGTTTCAGAAGACCTTTGAAAACCCACATACCAGTCTCTACCATTATGGTCTTATTAAACTATTGATAGAAGACTAATTGACTATTAGGGATGACAATTGAGTTGATTTCTTGGGTCAAAATGGGTTTAATTCAACATCTCATGTAGAACCAGGAATAGAGCATGATCTTGAAATAGAGGGTGTAGGGAGTATTAAGGGTAGTGAACTAGAAGAATTTTATTTTCCTCACACCCTAAAAGGTCAAAAAAGAGGAATATTAATGAAACCCTTGTAGCTCATACCCTTCTTGTTAATCTACATGTGTTATAGGAAAATCACCCTGTGGACAGGTGAATTTCCACTTGGATCCTAGACCCCTATAACCAATACAGAAAGGTGATAATGTTGGTCACTGACATTCCTTCTAATGAAGTTAAACTAGTCAAGGAAGAAAAAGAAAGGAGTATAAATATGTTTAATGACGTTTGTGCTTGATATATCCAGGTTGATCTTGATCTCAAAGATCTTTAGGAGGTCCTGCAATCCAATGAATAGAAACAACAAAACATACTTCCTATTCTACTATGATTAGCTTTGAAATAGATCTATCAAAAGAAACAAGTTCATGAAACATACACAAACTTGAAGGAAACAAGCCAAGCACACACACACACACACACACACACACATATATATATATATATATATATATTAATGAAAACAAAGCAAAGTGATTACAACAATAGATGCAGATGCAATAGCCTCACCAAGCTCAATTTTGTCCAAACCCTTGCTCAAAATTTCCACGATCAGAATGACTATACTTTCACTGATTATTCTCCCTTATGAGATAATAAGTTTGATGCCTTCAATGTCTCCTCCTTTCACCATGAGGAGGCCTCCTTATATAGGCTTTGAGAGGCCCAACCACCTTATAGATTCTTGGGATAGGTTGAGGATATTTATCCACCAGTTGTGGATCCTCCCTAAGATCTAGCCTTGACCTCGGATTCGAATCAAACTAACTTTAGAGATAAGGGGGATCTTCCCCTAATTTCCTCAACACCACAATGCTCCCCCAGAATGGTGCACAAAGCATTGCAACACTCCCCCAAAGGAAGAAAAGGAGAGCTAGCACTCCCTAGTAGTGGGTAGGGGAGTGTTGCCCTTCAAAAATGATTTTCAAGTGGTCTTTCTCAAGGAAAAATATTTGTACTATTCGTCAAATGACATATCCTTCTTTTAACTAGTCTCTGAGGATGTCTCAAGTGTTCCTGTGATGTCGTTCGAGATACGACATAGGAAATATGATAGTATGATATTTGCGACATTTGTGGCCAAAGTGAGACACTTGCGACACTTGTAATGACGACAGTAGGTCATCATTGAAGTGAGTAATTTTTATGTGTAATAGATTGCCCCCCAAAGTGATAAGTTAGGAGAAAGAAACTGATGACTGAAGTACTTTGTAGACTTTTTCGAGCAAGGGTACGGACTCGGAGAACCTGGTCAAAGATGCATACAACCATCAAACAAATTTTATGATATGTTTCAAACCCAAGGTACGCATACCTATGCTTGAATTATAAAGACTTCTAAGGTATGGTCGCCATAAGATACACTGCAGATCCATAATTATATTGATAAAAAGGTATAGCCACCAAAGATACAACGTGGATCTATAATTCCATGACATGAACTAATCGTAGCCATGAAAAATACACAGTGGATCTACGAGACGACAAGACATAGCCACGAACCAATACAAAGTGGATCTATGTGACATTATATGTATCAATATTCTCAAAAGAAACTTTGTCACAACTTGGGAAAAGTATATATCAGAGTGATCACTCAACCTAGGGTCTTCTTACCAATCCCGATACAGTACAAATCTAACCATGTGAATATATGTCTTGATGTCAAACATGGTATAAACCACTTGATTACCGTTCAATGAGGTAAATTGTTAACAAGCGCGAGGGAAATCACCATTGTTGTCAATGATTCCGAAGGTACCCTAGTACATTCTAGCGAATGTGAATAAATGAGTTGAAGTCGAACATTCGTGGAATCATCCGATCAGAAATCAATGATGTAAAACTATTGTCAGAAGCAAAGAGGCCTGCCATTGAAGCATGCAGGTCCCAAGGTACTAAATGGTTTCTAGGTCTAGTTCCTGGATAATGTGTTGAAGTCGACGGGAATAGACTCGTCCAAGGAAGGCCTTTATGTATCCCCAAAAATGACACAAATACGACATAGAGATATAAGGTGGTGACTCATATGAGAACGGATTGACACAGGTGTTGAAACAGGAAATTGTTTATGGTTGAATCTTGAGGCAAATACTTCCCTTGAACACTAAGGCACAACAGCAGAAACGTGATATGGACCAAAACATGATGATGCAGTGGATATTGTGACTTTCATCGGGTGACCCAAAGGAGTAAAGAAAATAAGAGGATTGGTTCAGTGCAGAGTTTCAGCGGATTAAAATGTATACAAAGACAAAGTGTCGTGTTCAAGGGCGACCGTAAGAGTGACCTGTGATGTTTTCAAAAAATTGCTTGGCTTGCTTCCTTCAAAATTTTCTCCCATCCAGATAGACGAGTACCTCTTTTTAATTTAACGAGCTTGAGGAGGATAACACATGCTCGATATAACTCACCTTTGGTAAGTCCCTCTTCCTTTGCATAACAAACTAGAAGAAGTAAGGGTTTAGTCCCATATGGACCCTTCAATGTATGATTTTTTAACGAGTCCAGAGAAGGTAAAATCGATGATTTTTCATGTTTAGAGAGTCTGAAAAGAACTTAAAGACGACTCCAAGGTTGTCCTTTTTCATAATTTTAGTCTCCCGAGGCTGAAAAAGAGATAAATTATCGCTTGAAAGATGCCCTTTCAAACCTTTTAACGAGTGGGAAAGGAAGCAAGATCACTCGACAATCTTTTCATGTTTAGAGAGTCTAAAAAGAGCTCAAAGACGACTCCAGGTGGTTCCTTTTTCGTGTATCCATGCGAGTTCGAAAAAGAGATAAAAGTTTACTTCATTGCATTCTCATTTTTTTTCGAGCGTGAAAAGGGACTAAGACCATGCTCAGTATTGGTTTCATTTTTACACAATCTTGAAACAAAATTAAACAATTCTTGTAAATTCCCAACATAATTTCCAAAGGTAGGGATACCCATGGATGGTTGGTACTCTTCCCCCAGCTTGAAAAGCTAGCTTCTTAACTCTAGAATGATAATCAAATACTGGAGACATGCCCCCCCAAGCTTCATTTCATTCACTGACTTTGAGGTTGTCACCAATTTTTGTACTAGATGGAGAAAAAGGATAAGGGTGGATGAAATGAAGGTTCAAATACGAGACCTAACAAAAGACTTGACTGGGTGGGAGAGGTGACTGATTCATTTTTTAACGAGCTTGACACAAGAAAATAACTATGCTCATGGCTCTGGGTTAAATCCCCATATTTCTGTTTCATTTTTTAATGAGCTTGTTACAAAGACGAAAACTATGCTCAAAGCTTATGTTTCATTTTTTAACGAGCTTTCCATAGAGAAGAGAAACTATGCTCGTAGATTCTGTTTCATTTTTTAACGAGCTTTCCACGGAGAAGAGAAACTATGATCATAGCTTTTGTTTCATTTTTTAATGATCTTGTCACAGAGAGGAAAAATATTCTCATCCTCTCCTTGATCATGGCTTCCAAGAGGACAATTCTCTGGAAGGAATACATGTCAAGGGACAAACGTCAATCATGGATTCCAAGAGATCTTCATTGGATGGAAGAAAAGAACTCTGGAAGGAATACATTTCTACGGCCTCAATAAGGGTAGGGAGATCTGGATCTACTAGCCCTATCGAAGAGATTACCATGTCAACTAACGGATCTAAGTCACAAAAGGTTGATCTTACAATGAGAGGCTCATATTCATCGGTAGCTGAAGGCATGGGAGATAACGCCACATAATTGACCTGTGCCAGGGGCGATACCGTATGCATATAAGAACCATTTAGGGAGGTCATTAGGTTGGTAATCAAATCAGGACCAACTCATGAAAGTTGATCAATAGCCACAATTCTTCCATTGTGAGGGAAATATATCAAACGAAAAAAAGTGGACACAATATATTTCATGGCATAGACATGATCTCTCCCAAGGAGTAAATCAAAATCCAAAATGGGAAACTAAGGAAGGACTCCTAAACGATGGTTGGTTCTTTTGTTAAAAGATAACAAATTCTGCGTAACTAGTACAAGCTGAGGATAACTGAAAACTTTCCAAGAAATAGAGGATAAAATACTAACAGATGCACCTTCATCTATCAGTGTCTAAGGAATGGCCCGAGCAAAAACATGTACTGTAATCTTGAAATGAATGTGAGAGGGAAGATGAGGTCCAGTTAGCGCACCCCAATCAGAAAGGATAGCCTCATTACTTGGAGGGGGTTTGATTGGAGAAGGAGGAATTCCCCCCAGCATGGTAGATTATGTATCAACGAGAAAAACGTGGGCAGTATCAAGTTTACTCTCTAGAGGAAGAGTAGGATCGACCGATGATGGGATCGGATCGACCACTTGGGTTTTTTTCTCCAAGGGGAGAATGGGGTCGATGGATGGAGGAACCGGATCAACCACTTTGACACTCTTCAGAGGAGGAGTGGGATTGACCAATGGTGTAACCGAAGCAACCACTTTGGCACTCCTCAAGGGAGGAGTGGGATTGATCGATGTTGGAACCGGATCGACCACTTTGGCACTCTTCGGATGAAGAGTGGGACTGACCGATGAAGGGTATGGATCAGTCACTTGGGTTTCACTTTTCAGATGAAAAGTGGGGTTGATCGATGATGGAGCTAGATCAACTGCTTTGGTTAGTGGTTCAACCAAGGATGAAACTAGATTGACCACCTAATCAACTGGAGTGACTGGGGATGGAACCGGATTGACTAGTCCATCAACTAACGATGGGTTGGGAGAAATCTTACGATAACCAATTGGAAGTTGAAGCTTTTCCAAAAGAGAAGAAGCCTTGTCCATATGAGGACAAAGGTGAGAGTAATGATCACCTTCGCATAACATGCAAGGAAACTTGACAATTGTCTTATTCTTACCAACCTTAACATGACTAATTGACGGTGTGTCACCAGCATGTCAAGCAAGGGCCGATGAACCGGAAGACCACATTTCTAAGACCTTGGGAAGACTAGGTAAATGCCTCAGAAATTGGTCACCCTTAAAAATACTGCAAGGGAATTTGGGTTTCGGATTCTTCATTGTAGTCGTATCGACCTCATCAATGCTCCCAGTATGATTAACAGTAGTTGGTTGCTTGGATCCAACATTTGATGTAGTTGGAGGCTTGGTCCCTTTCTAGTTCTTCTTCTTCTTCTCTTTTTGTTTCTTCTTCTTCTTCTTATCAACCTGGCTACTCACTTTAGAGCTTTCACTAGGCGAAGAAGGAGAAAGGGAAGGAGAATTGATGGGTGAATAAGGAGAAAGGTCAACATGAGGTTTATGTGTGGGTGGTGGGCTTACATCTGAAGCACTTACTGCATTCGAGATTATCGGAGTGGAAAACAACCATACTGGTAACCCAATTGTGGGACCTGGAAGGCTCAAAGTAGCGATGTAAGGAGGACCAACATTTTCGTAAGAAGGAAAAATAAAAGGTTCCCTCGGAGCAGGGGTTTCTCCATTGGTAGTTTTGGGAACTGACACCATTAAACAAATATCCAACCTAAATTCTACTAGGGAAAATAAACAGCACATGCTAAAAATCTAGGAAGCAAGCAAACAAACAAAACCTTCTCACAATAAGCGCACTAGTTGGTGATGAAATCCAACATCGCGAGAACAATATAAAAATGGGCTGAGATAGAGCGGGTGGAAAAGTTACGTTGACAACCTGCTTAACAAACATACACCCTGGTGCAAGATCCCACATATAATCATGGGTATAACCTCCAAGGATCCCGAGTGATTTTGGCCAATGTCGATTCTAGGTACTGTGAAAACTTGCCCCTCCCCAGTCACCTCGTGTAAAGACCCTAAATATTATGGATACTAATGTCACCAATTACTATAGTGATGCCCGAAATCAACTCGGAAGGCTTCCACTCATTGTTGGCACAGGGGCAGACCCTGGGTTCAGCTCCAAGAGTGCACGAACAAGCCCTAACTATTGGCCCTTTCGAAAACACCTGCGAGGCAGATGCAGTCTCACCTGAAGTAGCTATGAGGGGTTGTAGGAAACAGATGTCTACAACCAAGGGAATACAAAGTGGATCTGATACAAGCACCACATAGCATCTAGATATCAATTACCAGCTTAGATCTACTTCGCACAACTATCTATCAGATCTAACACAATAATGCAATAACATAATGACAGAAGGAAAAAGAACACAGTATCAACCATAGAGACACAAAATATACGTGGTTCACCCTCTCTCTAGGGATATGTCCACAGAAGTGTGTTTCTTGATATATTATGTGAAAACATACAATTCTATATGCGCTCTTATCTTGCAGATATCTCTCTTCCTCTCTCTCCCCTCCCTACACACCCATCTGCAGGGTTGATCTTCACACCTAGTTGAATATCCTATAATACAAAAGGCCCTCACACCAGCACTTCTCTCACACAGTAGTAATCACTCAATCTCACAATGACAATGAACTCTCAACCAAAATAGCACCCGCCCATCCCAGGTCCTTTAGACCTTTATTTATACATTACAATATCTCTCGGACATCATTAGGTTGAAACATAAGTGTCAAAACCCTAGGTGTCTAACACCCTAGGTCAACTTGACCTGCATTTTTAGGGCTTCGTCAGCCTGTCTTTCTTTCCTTCTCACGCGGTGCTCCAAAGAATCCAACGGTGGATTTTTCCACTTGCTGAGTTGTCCACGATCCGTCTTCCTTGCTGATATGTCCATCCTCGATCTCCTCATCCAACGAATTTCTTTCTCTTACTTTGCACTGTCTTTTCTACTCTTCTGCTCACTTCGACCCAGTATCAGTCATTGTGTCTTCCGTGCAGTTCTCATTCCATCTTTTCTACCTTAATCTTCACTTACTTCCATACCCAAGGGACAACAAGCCCCCAACACTCACTTGTGACTCATCCTGAGGCACTTCAGATCTGATCCTTCTGATTTTCTTTGACTTCAGGCTGTACAAAGCAGCATGTGCTTTCTGCTCTATCCCTCCCTTCCTTGTGCAGACTATATTTTCTGTATCTGGTACCCTGTTTAACCTGCGCCTGGTACCTGGACCCTTTTCCTTATGTTGTTAATGAGAGTTGCAAGGCAGTAGGTTGTCATAATACAATTTCAACTGTCTCCCGTTTACCAAACCTTCCTTCCAATCACCATTCAAGGTCTTCAACTATGCAGCTCCTCCTTCTGTGACATAGGAAATATCATATGGCCCAAGCCAATGCATTCTGAACTTTCCTATATGCTTCATGAACTTACAGTCATATACCATAACCAAATTTCCTTACTTAAATGCCTTCTTCTTGATGTGTCTTTCATGGTAGGCCTTTTCTCTTTCCTTCTGTACCTACTGATGATATCCGGCAATAAATATGTCTTATTATAGTTTGACCAATTGTGCGAGCCTCCCTTGAATAGTGCCAGAGTCATCCATATCTGTAAAGGTTGTGATTCTTAATCTTGGGACCAAATATTCCATTGGGACAACTGCTTCGAGACCATAAGCCAACTTAAATGGGGTCTACATTATTATCTTCTTGCAAGTGGTTCTATAGGCCCATAGTACTGCTGGTACTCTTAAATCCCAGTCATCCTTGTTCACACTGCAGATCTTCATCATCTTTGTCTCCAAGATCTTATTGAATACTTCAACTGTCCCATTCACTTGCGGGTGGTAGGGTGTTCTCTTTTGGTGATGGACTGCAAATTCCTTGGTCAAGGATTCAACGGTCTTATTGATGAAATGTGTGCCATGATCGCTCAAAAGGATCTTCGGGCATCCAAACTTGGTTATGATGTCATCAAATATGAATCACGCAATTGTAGTTTCACTACAGTCCTTAAATTCTCTTTCTTCGGCCCATCTGGTCAAGTACTTTATCGCAATGACTATGTATCTGGCTCCTGTGCACTTCTCTAGTGGGTTTATAGGTCCCACGAAATCAATGGCCCATTTCTCAAATGCTTGTAGGGTCAGTTGCAGTACTAAAGGCATTTCATCTCTTTTGGAAGGTTTCCCAACTCTTTGACATATATCACAGGCTCTGTAATAGTCCTTAGCATCTCTGTGTAAGGTAGACCACCAAAGGCCAGCTCTAAGAACCTTCTACTTTGTTGGTTTTCCTACGTAGTTTCCTCCTACGATGCCTTCATGAGATTCTACAATGATCAATGGTCGCTCTGCCTCCATAACACACCTCCTCAATATCTCATCAGGCCACATATTGTATAGTTTTCCAGCTATAAGTGAAAAGTCTGCAGTGCGCACTATGAATTGTTTCTTCTGGGTGATTGTGTATTCACTCGGTGCCATTCCTGTTGATAGGAACTAGACTATTTCCGTGAAGTGATAATCAATATTTCTAATGGCTAGCAACTGTGCATCTGACAGTGTATCCTCCAAACTAGTAGGTTCTTCTCCATGTTCTAACCTCGACAAGTGGTAAAGACCTTTGTTCATTCTTCCTGGCTTAACCACAATCTCTAAATCATATTCCTGAAACAACAGAATCCATATGCATATTCTCCCCCCCAACACTGGTTTGTTGACTAGGTATTTCAGCTCGGAGTGATCAGTAAACATTTTAAAGTGTCCTCCAACAAGTAGTGGCGAAACTTTTGTAGTGCATACACCATGGCTAACCCTTCTCTCTCAGTGGTGGTGTAATTAATTTTAGGTGTTGATAGATTCCTACTAGCAAAGGATAACGGGTGGTCAATGTATCCAGTTCTCGGTTGTGCTAACACAGCTCCTAATGTAATAGAAGATGCATCCACATGCACGTGAAATTCCTTTCTCCAATCTAGGAAAACTAGGATATGCGCAATAACCATTTCTTATTTTAGTTTGTCGAAGCTCTATTGGCATGCTACTGTCCAATTAAACTAACAGTCTTTCTTCAAAATCTTCTCCATGGGTGTTTTGATCTGTGCATAGCCTTTAATGAACTTCCTGTAATATCCAGTGTGTCCCAGCGCAGTGCGTAGCTGTTTGACTGAAGTAGGAGGGGGAAGATCAACTATAATGGAAATCTTATATGGGTCTACCAGCAGTCCCTTCTTACACACAATATGACCTAACAATACTCCAAATGGTGAGAAGAAGATGCACTTATTCAGGTTCAAGGAAATCTGACACTGCCTACACTTATCCAACATTAATCTTAAACATTCAATATGATTTTGTAATAAGCTAAAAAGAGTCCAATCATCAAAATATGCTTCCATGAATTTATGTAAAAACTCCTTGAACGCTTCGACCACCACCCTGGAAAAGGTGGCTGGGGCATTCTTCAATCCAATCGACATCACTATATACTAGTAGGATCCCCATTCTATTGCAAATGTGGTCTTATGGAGATCTTCCTTGGCAATCTGGATCTGATGGTATCCTAAAAATCCATCTGTAAAAGAATATACCTCCTGTCCTCCTACATTATCTAACACTTCGTCAATGAATGGCGTAGGGAATGGGTCATGCAAACAGGCATCATTCAACTTTCAGAGATCTACGCAGATCCGTATTTCTCATGTTTTCTTGTCTTGTACCACCATAGGGCTAATCCACTCTAACTCTTCAACATGTTCTATGATTCCTTCTTCCAACATTCTATCAAGTTCAATCTTCACTTTCTCCTTATATTTAGGGTTCAATCTGTAGGGTCTCTATTTGACTGGCCTTGCATCTGGTTTCAAAGGAATTCTCATCTCTCCCATGGGCCCTTTAATGCCCTTCATATCAGTGAAATTGGTTGGAAACAAGTCTTGATATTCATGTAGTAACTCTGTGATCTTGTCAATAGTGGCAGCATCCCAATAATCTCCAACATTTGCAAGCTTCAGTGTTTTCTCTGTTCCAATATTGACTTTTTTTATTTTAACTAGTTGTCCAATGAAAGGTAGCTCAATTCCTAGTCCTTCTATGTCTCTTTTTCCTTATGTTTCGGCGATGTTCACCTTCCTAGGATCATCGTCTTCATCGGCATCGATATTGTAGCAGCCATGCAATTTCTGGAGAGATGCAGTCCATTCATCCTCTTCTTGTTCCAAAAGGAGGCTAGGTGCCTCCTCAAATACTTTTTGTCTTACAATCTGTAATGCTTCATCTACTATAGGATATTGGATTTCAAATAAAAAGGCAGTTACAAAGTTTTGAGTCATACCTTCCCAATCTGCAGTGACAAGTCGTGGTTCTACTTGTAGGTACCAATTGATACAGGTTGTGTCCAACGTGTTGATGAATTTGTGCACCCACTACTCTTGAGGAATGCTTCTCCAGGATTCCTCGCAACATCGCAAATGGTCCTTCGGACATCTTCGACCTGTGTACTTAACTTCGCAGCCTTATACTTGCTCTGAAAATCATGTTGTCATCAAAGTGCGGCATTGTATCCAGTCTGTAATGTTTCTTTTGTGTGTCCCCCACCATCTTGTTGGGTTTTCTTTCAAGGCCTCATCCATTGAAAACAATATTTGTTATATTGGTACAATTTACTCAAATTCCAACAAGAAAGATTCTAAATGATTTAGACCATCAAAGGTGGGAAAGTTACTTACTGTTGTGTTGATCCAACGAACTTCTCTAGTTAATCTAGCACATCTCCTTGTAGATACGTCGTACATTTTTTTCCGCCAATTCCCCAATTGTTCTTCTGAATATAATGGACATGTGTTGTCACTTCACCATCTTAGGTTCCAATCCGTCGTAGGATTAATGTAATCCTGTTGTCTGGATGTTAATTTGTATATGTTTTCTAGTCCATATGAACGATATTCTTCCCTAATGGGTTCTGTGTATCTCTGACCTTCGTCAGGATATAAAGGTGCAATGACCCTAGGGCCATCTCCTTCAAACGTCATTCTTATTTTATTTAAATCAACCACAGTGTAATTATTGAAAGCCCAATCAATTCCTAACAGCGCAAGGTAAGGACAACTATCATCAACTATCTCAATCACCTCGAAGTCTACAAATGTCCTTACTCTGTCAATGTCCATAGGGACATGTTACAATCTTCCAAAGGGGCTTACAGCTTGTTGATTAGCCATCCTAAGCCTGATAGGGGAGTATATCAACTTAGGTTTTCCCATCAGTGCCCAGGTCTGCTTCGTCATGACATTGACCTTTGACCCTAAGTCGAGGACTACATAGTCTATATCATACTCTCCAATTTGAGCATTCAGGTGTAGTTCCTTATTTTTCCTTCTCTTTTTAGAGACTTGGTGTACTTCCCTATTCATCAAGGGATCTATATTTCCTATCTCGTACTATCTGATTAAATTTGGTATCTCTTGTACAGCGCTTTCATCCTTAATCAACTTAATACAAGTATATAAGAATTCCATGATCTTGCTAACCTATTTTCCTTCTCCTGGAAGAGAAGACTGGTCGAATGCCATAGGCATTCCACATTCTCTTACTTATGGTCGTGTCTTCGATGAAGAACCTTGGTCTCTCCCTAATTCTTTTCTTGCCTCCTCAAATATTTGTTTTTCTTTCTTCGCATCGAAATATCATGTCTTCTCTACAGATTTCTTTACCCTTGATTCTTCTGTAGTCTTTCCTTGGTTCACTCTATCTTCTCATGTAACAGCTCATCCTCTAGTGATAACAGTGACTCTAGGGTCCTCTCCATGAGGTTCAACGTATATCAGTTGCATTTGCGATTTCTGATGAGGTCCTCATCTCTCCTGAAGTTTGGCTAGCGGCATAGGACAATCTTCGATAACATGTTCGAATGAGCTCCAGTAGCTACAAGTGGTACAAGGGTTCTGACAGTCCCTTGCTAAGTGTCCTGGCTACGTGAAGTTATAACAAATGATTTGTCCCCTACCTCTTCCCATACCTCCTCCTCTTCCTCTTCCTCTGAATCCATCGTGAGGGTTGAAGTTTCCTCTTCTTGGAGAATTATATTGTGTAGTGTTTCCTTCTTTTTTTACTTCGCCTTGAATTTTGTATATACCCCTTGGCCTTTCATGCATGAGGTCGTAAGCCCTACAATCCCTATCATCGTGTCCTACCGACTTATAGAATGTGCAATACAGATTTGTGGGTGTCTGGACATATTTTTGCAGATAGTAACATTCACCAAGGTGATGTATATTTCTACATACCTCGCACCAGGGTATGGTAAATTGCTTCAAAGGGCTCGGAGCTCCAGAGGCCAAGTATTCATGAAATAAGGGATTGTGTTCCCTGCCATGGAAATCTAATTTTCATCTGATACACCAGATGTCTTCTCTTTTATCTTTTCCCTTTTCTTTCTTCATATCTTCGACCTGTAGAGATAATCTAGTCAGTTGACTCAAGATTTGACTCATACTTGAGCTGGACTCTCCCATAGGGGTTGATTCTAACTTCATGGAGATCTCCAGCGCCTCTACTTGCAAAGAAATATTATGTTGCATTAGAGGAAATCTGATGTGTGGTAAGAGGGCATCAATGAACCATTCCTTGTTCTGTTCATCTCGGATCTGGAAACTCAGATGGCCTATCAAGGTCTTAAATATTTGATCAAACTCCCACACAAGTTCAGCTATTCTTTTCTTGATTTATTTTATCTCTGTAATGCACTGGGACTCTGACTTAGGTTTCTTGAATTCAGCAATTAGCATAGTCTTAATGACATTCAGTGGTTTCGGTGCAGCTCCTTGAACAAATTTCATGTACCAGCTCAGCACGTGATCTCTCAGGGTAGTACTAAACTGAGCTCATTTAACAGCTTTGTCGGTCATATCTTTAATAATCCATACATATTCACATAGAAACCAGTGTTGATTAGGATCTTCAGATCCATCTCCTATAAAGGTGGGTAACCTCATCTCATCTACCAGATCTTCCTAGGTTTCCTGACTAAATATGTGGTGGACTACTAGTGACAGTGATCTGAGTGCTCTAGTGACTCGGATTACTCTGATTGCTTAATGTTGTTGAAACAATAGGAGGAATAATAGTACTTACTTCAATAGTCGGAGTGGTTCCTGAAGTTTCTGGCTCTTCCCAACGAGGCTCTTCAGCTTTCCCTTCCTCTGCCCTAGCGGATTCTGAATGCTCTTCGTCTGTCAGATCTGCCTCTTCTCCACTGTAGAAACCCTTGTCCCCATAGTTCTGCTTAAATAGGTTCACAAGAGGGACTTCTCTGAACGCTCTCCCACTACACGTATATCCAGCCTTTGTGTCGTTGTCTCTTTCTGAGTTCTTGAAAATTAGCCTTTTCCAATCCGACCAACTATTGTATCTTCAAGATGTTCTTCTCATGCAATAGCATCTTGATCTTCAACTTCAAAAAGTGTAGAAATTTTCTTCTGGGTCCCTTAAAGAAATACCTCTCAGTTTGGCTATATGACTCTACTCTATCAACATCAAACTCGGTGATATACCCTCCAATGGTACTATCGAACCACTGATCTACTTCTCTTGACACGGCGTTATCAACTCTCTTGACCTTCTTGATCAGTGCCAACGTCCAAACCACAGGTGGTCTAGATTTGATCTCAAATTGGGTGTCTTCTAACCTAGTTAGCCACTTGAATAACTCCTGATGAATTCCTCAAAAGAAAATCTTGTGTATATCGATAAAGATATATCTTCCCAACCAACACTTTGTACTAAAATTAGGGTTCTTATTATGGGATTCAACGAATTCCTTTTCTTGATCCTCTATCCACTTATGAATCTCTGTCTTTGATGGAAACCACCTTGACATTCCCTCAAGGATATTTTGGTCCCGCGACAGAACCATTTGTTGGCACGGGGGAAGACCCAGGGTTCAGCTCCAAGAGCGCACCAACAAGCCCTAACTATTGGCCCTTTCAGAAACACCTAAAAGGCAGATGCAGTCTCACTTGAAGTAGCTATGGGGGGTTGCAGGAAACAGATGTCTACAACCAAGGGAATACAAAGTGGATCCGATACAAGCACCACACAGTATCTAGATAGAAATTACGAGCTTAGATCTACTTCACAAAACTATCTATCAGATCTAACACAATAATGCAATAACAAAATGACAGAAGGAAAAAGAACACAGTATCAACCACAGAGACACAAAATATACGTGGTTCACCCTCTCTCTAGGGCTACATCCATGGAACTGTGTTTCTTGATATATTATGTGAAAACATACAGTTCTATCTGCACTCTTATCTTGCAGATATCTCTCTTCCTCTCTCTCCCCTCCCTACGCACCCAGCTGCAGGGTTGATCTTCACACCCAGTTGAAGATCCTACAATACAAAAGGCCCTCACACCAGCACTTCTCTCTCACACAATAGTAATCACTCGATATCACAATGAAAATGAACTCTCAACCAAATTATCACCCACCCATCCCAGGCCCTTTAGACCTTTATTTATACATTACAATAGCTCTCGGACATCCTTAGGTTGAAACCTAAGTGTCAAAACCCTAGGTGTCTAAAACCCTAGGTCAACTTGACCCAGGTTTTCAGGGCTTTGTCAGCCTGTCTTTCCTTCCTTCTCGCGTGGTGCTCCAAAGCATCCAATGGTGGATTTTTCCGCTTGTTAATTTTTCCATGATCCATATTCCTTGATGATCTATCCATCCTCTATCTCCTCGTCCAACGGTTTTCTTTCTCTTCTTCGCACCATCTTTTTTTCTCGTCTGCTCACTTCGACCCAATATCAGTCACTGTGTCTTCTGCGCAGTTCGCATTCCATCTTTTCTGCCTTAATATTTTATTACTTCCATACCCAAGGGCCAACACTCATCATTGTGGGTATACCTTCAAGTGACCCCCATAATACTCACAATCTCTACACCAAGACCAAAAAATAAGGGTGAGTAACTCTGCTAGTCTCAATGCGACCTCAGGTTTGACCCTTGTGTGAGAAGGGATTCCCAGGACAAAATGTAGTAAGTGTAATTTAGCACTCCCTATCAAAAGATACTATGTTTGTTTGCAGCTTTGGAAAGTTATATTTCACACCTATTCCAAACCCCTACACCCTAAGCTAATGTAGGTTTGTTACCAGAAAATATAAAAATGTCTAATAAATTTTAGTTTAGCGCTTGATTTTTAAGGTTGTCGTTTACTCAAGAGGAAAATGGCGTGGACTAAATGATGTTTTGACCAACTCTAAACAATTCAAATAAATGAGAATGAAAATATTTCACTTCGATGAAAGCTATATTATGAGAAGGAGAAAACGTTTATCATTCCCAGATGCACAATGTCTCGAAATGCCAAAAACCATGTAATTTCGCTACTTCAAATGCAAGCTAGTTTCACTACCCAAAAGAAAGAATGCATCTATCTTATTTGTTTTATTTTAATGTATAAAGAAATTAAATACAAATCTTTCAATGCTCCACAATTTTCAATAAGAAGAAAGAGTCATTTGTAGATGCAAAAGACATGAAGTGACAAAGGTTTCAAACAAAGCATGCACTCAAAGCAATGAGAACTGAAAGGAAACAAGTAGAAACTTGTTCTAACAAGAACTCAATCAAGGATTCAACAACCAACAAACATTCAAGGAGTGAAGAGAAGCATCCAAGAAAATACAGAGAGGAATTTCTTGGGGAAAATGACCTCAAAGATCAAATGGAACAGTGCATAGATCTCTGAATTTCCTTACAACAACTTTCACACAATCAAATAAATGAGAAAGTAGTAGATTGACTCCAAATATCAAAGAAGAAGAGTGACTGAAAGAAAGGAAGAAAGATGTCAAAAATATAAACAAAACATCATAAATTCTTAGAAATCAAAAGGTTGGAGGTTGAACCAAAGACACACTGAGATAGTAACAGTCCTGAGAAGATGAATCAGTAGAAATTACACTCAGAGATGGATTCCCAAATAATTTTTCAGCAGAAAAAGACCAGCGCTCTGGTGTCAAGGGCACTAGAGCGTTGCAGTGCTCTGTGGGATCCTACAAGGGAGCGCTAGCGCTCTGGATGTAAATGCAGGGGAGCGCTAGCCTCTAAGAAAAAAATAAATTTGCCCAGAAATAAATAAATAAATAACTCAAGAAAACTCTGAAATTCAGTTTGTATGGGATGAATCCAAAAGCCAACAACACATATAATAACCATAAACATACAGTGAATAAGATCTGAAGGTGAGCAAAGGCCAAAAACAAGACCAAGGAAGGAAACCAAAACTAAAAGCTTTGTTCCCCAATGGAGTCACCAATTTCTGTTACAGGAAAATCCCCTTGTAGACAGGTGAATTTCCACTTGGATCCTAGACCCCTATAAACAAGACAGAAAGGTGCTATCGTTGGTCACTGGCATTCCTTCTAATGAAGCTAAACTAGTCAAGGAAGAAGAAGAAAGGAAAATAAATACCTTTAATGACGCTTGTCCTTGCTAGATAAAGGTTGATCTTGATCTCCAAGCTCTACAGGAGTTCCTGCAATCCAATGAACAACAACGAAAAAACATACTTCCTATTCTACCATGATTAGCTTCGAAATAGATCTATAAAAAGAAAAAATTTCATGAAACATACACAAACTTGAAGGAAATAGGCCAAGCACATATATATATTAATGAAGACAAAGCAAATTTCTTACAAATATAGATGCAGATGCAACAGCCTCACCAAGCTCTCTTTGTCCAAACCATTGCTCAAAATTTCCATGACCACAATGACTATACTTTCACTAATTATTCTCCCTTATGAGATCATAATTTTGATGCCTTCAATGTCTCCTCCTTTCACCATGAGGAGACCTCCTTATATAGGCTTTAAGAGTCCCAACCACCTTAGAGATTCTTGGGATAGGTTGAGGACCTTTCTCCATCAGTTGTGGATCCTCCCTAAGATCCAGCCTTGACCTCAGATTCGAATCAAACTGACTTCAAAGATAAGGGGAATCTTCCCCTGATTTCCTCAATAGCACAACGCTCCCCTAGAATGGTGCACAGAGCACTGCAACGCTCCCCCAAAGGAAGCAAAAGAGCACTAGTGCTCCCTGCTAGTGGGTAGGGGAGCATTGCCCTTGAAAAATGATTTTCAAGTGGTATTTCTCAAGGAAAAAGATTTGTACTCTTCGTCAAATGACATATCCTTATTTTAACCAGTCTCTGAGGATGTCTCAAGTGTTCATGTGATGTCGTTCGAGATACAACATAGGCAAGATGACAGTATGATATTTGTGACACTTGTGATATTTGTGGCCAAAGTGCGACACTTGCGACACTTGTAATGACAACAGTAGGTCATCATTGAAGTGAATAATTTTGATGTGTAACAATGTGTTACACGTCGTATGGCGAGGGAGTTAGTGGATGGTAATCAATGTCCTATCCTTAAAAAGAATTTAAATTTAGGGAAGCAAACAGTCACCGATTTGTAGCAGGATAAAAGGAAAGAAGGAGCAATGTTGAATACTTTTGGTGTCTTTGATAAGAAAAATAGGAAATTCCCTAAGCTTAAGGAGTCTAGTTCTTCAAGAACAGATACTCCTAAATTTACTTCTCAGTTTGAATTTGAACCCCTTGTAGTTGAATTGAATGATGATTATTCTACACCAGAAAACACTATTAGACAGGAGTGTTCCAGTCTAGTCATTCATTCTGCATCAGAGACGAAGAATGGGGTAATTGAAAAGCTGAAAGAAGAAATTCAAGAACACATTGACCTCGATAGACACATTAAAGGAGAAAATGATAGGTTAAAATCACATAATACTAAACTTCAACACAGGAATGTTAAGTTGGTCATTAAGAACAAGAAATCGCAGAAGATGGCGAAGAAATGGTACAAATGAGCTAAAATTTATGTTGTTCATTACAGGGTATTAAACAAGGCTAACAAAGGACAAGGGAACCTCAATATTTTGGTCAATAATGTAGGTGTTTAGTGGAAGGTTGTTCCAACAATTTTGACTAAATTTTGGCATCTACTCAAATATTGTTTTTTTCATTAGGACATGCAAAATGGCCAGCGTGTGGGTATGATGAGCCTTCATTTTGACATGGTTTTGATGATTTTTCCTATATTTTTGTTCAAATAATGTCTATATCTCTATCCAACCCTTATAATATCACTAACTATATACATCAAACCTGCAGTCCTAAGCATGATAAGGTAAAATGTTAATTAATTTATATATTTCCTTTGATTTCAATATTTTAAGAAGGTTTAAATAAGATTTTGCTAATGTTGGTAAATGTTGAGAATAGTTCATGTGCCAAATGAAACATTACTATTCACATAGTTCAGTTCCTGATAATAGAGTTCAGTTCTGGATCTGATTTTAAAGGTTGACATATCTCCAAGTGTTTTGATGAGAATCAAGAACATGGATTTTGGAGGTTGGAGGCCCGATATGGTTCCATGTTGTTTTTTTTATACTCGGGTCATTAATAGGAAGTGTGGAGTTGTGGTCAAATATCTGGTCAAACTTCTCCTTTAATGCATAAAGTTGGACATCTCATCAACAAATCGAGATTCTCAATATCATTCCTATGAATGAGATCGAAGAGATATACTTAAAAACTATCTACAATTTATTGTTCGTTAACCTGATCTTTAGGATCCGATCATGAATGTAATGAATCGGAAAACTTGGTTACTTTTGGTATTTTTGTTTCTAATAGATTAAGATAGGTGATTTAGCATGGAACTGGTTTTATACATTTGGAAAAGGCTCTATTTATATCTATGAAGGATTGAAGAATGCAGTTAGGAAGGTGTGGGACTATATCTCTGTAATATGAAGCTCTGAGTTAATAATAAAGATCCATTACTATTATTTTGTGTTGTTGGTGTTATTTTGTTACTGAGTGATTCAAAGTAGCATGTTCCCAAGGAAGACAAGTCCCTCTTCCAAGAAGTAGTGATACATATATAAATAGTAGATTTATGAAGTGTTTTCATTTCATCTATAACCGATTTTTTTCACATTTATGTATTCCCTTTCTCGGTAAGATTAGTGTGAATTTTTCTATATATTCTAGTAAATGATTAATTGAAGGTTCATTGAGTTCATTTATCAAACTATCTTTTCGTTTGAGAGGAAGTAATTGTTTCTTTGGAGTGTCATGCAAGTGTGATTCCTAGTTATTTTCAAGTTCTTATGCTTTCAAGATAGCCCAATTTTAGTCATGCACCTATAGTTCATGTACCTTACAAGCTTACAAGCCATGGGTTGATAATTTAATGTTGGAATTAATGGTTCTTATATTTGAACCAACAATAATCTCAAATAATTGTAAGGGCCCACACATGCCCAAATGTGCACAATATTAGGATAGTTTCAAATTCTTAGACTAAATCACTTAGCAAGTTTAAGGCATTGTAAGGGCCCACACATGCCCACATGTTCACAATTTAGGAATAGTTTCAAAGATTTCTTAGAATAGATAATATCCTAGGGATATTAAATCTCAAGAGTAAGGATTCACATTTCCACCATGATAGTTTCCTAGGAAGTTTTCAATTTTTGCAAGGATTGTTTGTGAAATCTAGTAAGTTAGAAGTAAGCAACAATTGTAAAGGACCAAGTGATGTCCACATACCAAATTTTTCTCTCTTAACTTATTAAAAATTCATCACTCACAATCACTTATTGCACAGATCACATATTCAAAAGGTTTTTCATTAGAGACTTGAAACCGTAGTATGCTCCTCTCATGCTAATAAACAATTTGGGAAGATCAGAAGGGATTCATTTGTTTACTAAAGATATTTTTTTTGCACCCCATTTTTAATAAATGAGGTTGGCCCATGAACCCAACCTCACATTCCACTCTCACATCCTAAAAGAAACCATAATCAACCCACTTCTGACCTCCACAGGAGGAACACAAAAGAATTTGGTAGTCTAAGTTACAATTTTGGGGATATGCATCCAAATAACTCCCCATCGTCCATTTTTTCATTGAAACTTAGAAAGTTGCGAAATAGGATACCAAAATCCTCCCAAACAAGAATTCATAAACCATAAGGTAGGGAGACACCCATGAAGAGTCGAAGGCCGAGGTCTAATTGTTCTGTGTGTTCCTCCTTGGCTCACCCAACCCTTGGAAAGAATCCAGTCTATGACCGATTTATAAGGCCGAAAATCTAAATGTCATCCTTGATCAAGGTGACTTAGTGGACAAATTATAGGTATTATCTACCCAAGGTGGTGGTTGTGGGTTGCAGTCCCACCTCAATCAGATTTTGAACAGTTGTTGAGAAATATCGCCAGTACTTCCAGGATATGATTCCTTCACCCCTCATTATAACTAATTGTTCATCCCTTCACTAGTATATCCTCAAGTGGGTTCCAGCCCCACTGTCGAGTGATTATTTGGACGTCCAATGCTATTTGATAGGAAGTATGTTACGTCAGATAGGAAACGTACATTCATTTTTATATTCCCCCACACGGAGTTGGAAAAAAAAAAAAAATACTACCAGTTACATTGTTGTTATATGTATGATTTTCACCATTTGATTACATGCAATTTATGAATACATTGTGTCGTTAATGTGCAAAGCACTTATTCTATTAGTTCCTCTCATCACCACCATCACACAACCACACATAGTTCAGAATCATAGGGGAACCACAACATCCCCGTCGTTCTAGACATTTGAAAAATGTCCCCCCAATTTTTGGACGTATCCCCCACTTGGTTGATACATCAGCATAACCTTCACATACACCAGTTAGTGCTATAGTTATAGGATCTGTATTGCTCGGATCTACCTTTCTTGGAAAAAATATCTAGAGAAAACTCAACCTTCATCGCAAGGTACAAGCTCCCAACCATCCCCACAAGGAACATTTTACCAACCATCACATACCATGGTTGGTACTCCCCCATCCATGCCATACTTGGCATATCTCAATATCCCATATTTGACCAAACTAATGAACGATCACATATTACATGACCCCACTTGGCTAAATATGCCCACTAAGCTACTTGTTAGTGTTTGTCAATCCTATTAGTCACCAGTGATCAAATGTACTCTTTCATGCCTATTGTTAGCATCATGGGTCAATTTTTTATATTTTCTTAAAAAAAAAAAATTGACATGTCTTGTTGATTGTCTTCAAATGAGACTTGAGTCATGTATAGGTGTCGTTACTACTCCCTATATTGTGCTTGGTCCCCCACCATCTCATCACCTTCCCGAGATGTCACAAAATAAAGGTCGTCACATGTTAGCGTGGGTTTTGACATCAATTTGGTTTTGAAAGTTTCTTACCTTTTGTGCTTGGTCCCCCACCATCTCATCACCTTCCTGAGATGTCACAAAATAAAGGTCGTCACATGTTAGCTTGCGTTTCGACATCAATTTGGTTTTGAAAGTTTCTTACCTTTCAGGTTTCTTGGGCAGAAAGCTTCTTCTTCATGTAAAAATTTGGTTTTGAAAGTTTCTTAGTTTGCTTGGACAGAAAGTTTCTTAGTTTGCTTGGGTTTTCACATGATGTAATTAATTGTAATGAAGATGGAGTTGAGCTAGTGACACAGGTGGATAAGGTCTTGTTCGAATTTAGGGAATCTCTCCCATTTCAATAGATGTTGCTGAAGATAGGGAGAAATTCAATGTAATGTTGAATGAGTTAAAAGTTAAGTAACCACAAGGTGGTGTTGCTAAGAGGATAAAGATCATCATTCAAGGATCGTTATAGTTTTCAAAGAAAAAAATCATAAATTCTTGATCTCATTCCATCAATTAAGGTATAATGGAAATCAAATGAATACTTGGCAATACTTGTCACGAGAAATTGAAGATTTGACTTCAACAACCACCAACAACATCAAGCAGTTCGAGACATATTGTAGCCTTGTTGTTTTCAAGTTTATTTTAGTAAATTTTGTATTGATTTCAGAAAAATAGGAAGAAGTTGGTTGTTGTTATTTAAGTAATTCTTTGCAAGTAAGGATTGGTTTGGAGCTGAAGACTCCTGAGGGCCTTTTTTCTGCAACAGTGAGATTAATAGAAACTGTCAAGATCATAAATACTTGATCATTGACACAAAGATTCATGTGATGGCTTTTTCCAGTATGTTTTTCTTTACATGATTGTATATTTCTAAGTTTGTTCATCTCTTTAAATGTATTTTCTTCAGCGATTTCAAGCAGAGATAAGATGAAAGGAATTTGTTGTTTATGTCGCTCTTTTCACAGGTGCTCACATCTGCTTGTCATTTTTCCCTTTAAATTCTTTTGGATTTGTCAAGTACACCCAAATGCAGTGGGCTTTATTTTCATATGACCTACAACGACAACTTAATGTCTAAGAGCTAGCCATCTATCTTATCTTTGTTATTCAATGATCATGTAACCAATATCTTGCAAATTTTGTTGGTTTTCATATGTTGACTCCATCGCCCAATGGAGGCACTCCTCTGAAACCACCACCATTTCAAAAATCAACCTACATGAGCTGAACTATCTAGCCTAAAATCCTTTTACACTCCAGTCAGATTATTGACTGTGATAATTGAGAGAGCCCTCTCTGGTTTGGTAGGGCTATATACCAAACCAAAAGACTGGTTTGTGGTTACCTATGTCGGTCTCCTTCTCAGCCTTGGGAGAAATGGTGGATTGCTAACACTACTGTCTAAGATTCCAAAATTTGAAGGCAAGCCTAGAGAAAACCCCACCAATCACATTATGTATTTTCACCTGTGGTGTTCTTCCAATAGAATTATGGAAGATTATGTTTTCTTATGAATATTCCAAAGAACTCTGACTAGCCCCTCTACTAAGTGGTATGTGGATGAGAAAGTTGGGTCCCATTCAAACTTTGAGTCATTGGTGAAAGCCTTATTATCCTTCTTCCAACTCCCAGTGTGCCATGATAATGGCTTGGAAATCCGATCAGAATTCAAACAAACCTCGACCATCCATATAGTTGATCACATTCATGAATGGAAAAGATGAAGAGGTATTTGAAAACCATATACCACCCCACAACTATGACTAGATTGGTTCCTCAAATCACTAGTCCCTCTTCTCACCAAGGATGTTTGATGCAGATATATCAGCCCTCGGACCTAGATCCACTCACAGGATTGTTCTCTATCCCCTTGAGTCGAAGCGGCTCTTTAGATTCCCTGCTGGAATCACAAATCAATCGATCCACAGGTCCTTTTCGCAGCTGGAAATCTCACAAATTCGCGAGTCGTGACTCCCGACTCTTCCTCTCCAATCTCGCGATACTCGAGATCATGAAATGGGTATGTCTCTTCTTTCATCAATGCCCTCTACGCGTGACCACCGACTAAGATTCACGCAAGCTCCTCTCGCTTCTCGGCACCTCATGAGTTCAAAGGTTGAACTCTTGTGCTCTTATCTCACGAATCCTCGAGACACGAGAAGTCAATGGAGTGTTGACTCCTTCCAATATGTGATGTGTGTCCATCGGTCTATTTCCTGGGCCCAATTTGTGGTTCTTCCACGTGTCCCTGGTACCCGGCTTTCGGCACTTCGTGACTTCTGATGTCGAAAGTAACCCCTCTCAACCTCTGAACCCCTGAATGTGCGAAATGCGATGGGGTTCCTGATCCAACGGTCCTCCCGTGACCTGGATCCAATGGTTGTCCTCGCTCCTCACAATTTTTGCAACTTTACGGCTTGGAGCACCCAACCTTTGGGCTCTCACCTTGAGAACCTTTGAGTTCGCGAGATCCGTAGATCTCTGCCACCTATCCTCCTCTGATGGACGACTGTGATTCTCTTGTGACTTGGAGCACCCAAATCCTAGTCTCTCACCTTGCGAACCTCCGAGTTTGCGAGATCCTTAGATCTCTTCCACCTATCCTCCTTAGATGGACGGCTGCGATTCTTTTGTGACTTCGCTACTCGCAAAGTCGAAGGACTTCCTTCTCTAACTCCCGATGCCCGAATCCCCGATATGGGTGATCTCGCAGCATGTGTCCTCCTTCCAGCGAATGACTCAGATTCTTTCGCTATTTCGGGACTTCGCACCTCGCGACCTCGCAAATCTTGATGCAAGGGTTTTGACCCTTCAACTCACGAAACCCTGAAATAAGATTTACGTGAGTGATCCAACGGCCCCTATTCACTTGGAACCCACAGTCCGATTTCTCCCGAGCTTGCACTTGGAGAATACTTTTCGTAACCTTCTTGCTCCTCTGCAAGCTCTGACGGTTCTAGAAACTTCGTGAATTATCCACGAAGAATTTTTACCATCCAATGCCTCCTTAACAACTCCTGTGAAATGAACAAGTATGCCTTCACGAAACTTGTCCACCAGCAAAACAACGTCACTGCGCCTCCTTCTAACACTTCAAGACACTAGCCTTCTTGAGTTTTTCTTCGACAACTTCGAAGACTCTATCCCTCCTGAGATTTCTCCACAACTCGAGTCTTCAAGAAGACTCTTTCATGCACTCCTTGCGGCAATTCTTCAAATACTTCCAAGTATTTGAACCTCTTTGACTCTGTGCACTCTCTGCGACAACAATCTTTCAACAATTTCACTCAGGTTGCAAACACTGAGACTTAACTCAGCCTACACACTCCTTGCACGGCTCCTGTGCTTAACTTTCACTTCTGCGAGAATGAGAAAAATGTTATCCCTTATGAGCTTGCAGAGACAAACTCTGACTTCTGTCAACGCACACCTTGCGGACAATTTCACTACACTCCTTGCAGGAAAACTCTTGCTCAAATAGAGAAACAATTGAAACTCATTCCTTACTCTCCCTCTCTTCATATTTCAGACATTTAACATGAAATAATACATTCACGCATCAAATAAAATGCATAACAGAGAGTAAACAAGCATACATCAATCAACATGTACAAACACAGAAAGAAATTGAACACCATGAGTCTGAACTAAAGATCTTTGTATTAATCCAGAACCTCTATACATGGGTTTTTACTCTACACAGCTCTTTGTTTCTTCTTCTCTATGCTCTCTTGATTGATTATGCTGCTAATAATGTTACAATGATACAATTGAGGGTGTCTATATTCGTTTTCCCTGCGGCTCCTAAAACTGTCTAATCTAAGAATTCAAAGCTACCTACTTACATTTACTATTATAAATGCCTCTTAGTCCTTCAGACGAGAGCGGGATGCTCAAGGTCTGATTACAATCTACAAGTACGCTCTTTCTTAATTGTTTAATTTACATTTGACGTATCAAACTTCAAAACATTTCAAACAATTTATCATGTGCCAAAATGCGTTGGCACTTGCCCCACGCTCGCTTGTTGTTGGCGATGCCCCTGCATCAATGTTTCCACTACTTTCACTCAAACTAAATACGATGCCATCACCAAGACCCAACAGTTTGACTTAATATACTCTCAATCAGGGTACCTCTACACCGTATTACCTGATGCTCCTTGCCCTCTACCATTTGGCCAAGACAACCCAAGAACATCACATGATGTTGATTGGTTGATTGGGTCCATGGCCCGTTATCACCCCCATGCTCAATCGGTACCCATGTTTGGGGCCAATCCTTACCAACCACCATATGGGTGAAACCCATACTACCCTCCCCCACCACATCAACCACCATTCATGACTCCCCCCCCCTCCAATCATCGGACCACCAGTACCTCCCCCCCTCATTCACCTAGTACATGTGCAATAGGAAGTACCTTTTTTATCCACAGCATATACTCCTAACCCTATGGGAGGCACCTCCACTTCATACAACCAGTATGTACCCCCCCAAGGTAACCCTTGCTATCCCTTCCCTAGTCCTCCTCAAACCACGACTGCAACAGATGGCCAGCAACAGGAAGGGGTAAATTTTATCCAACCATTTCCTATTCAACAATTTCAAGTGTTTGATAAATTGAATACAGTCAACCCCCCTCATAAACCCAACAAAAAGAAAAAAAAGGGAAAGAATAGAAACCAAGGATAGGGGGGAAACCCCCAATAGCCAAATCCCCCAACAGGGAGCAACCAAAACCAAGCTAACCAAAATCCCCAAGGGGGAAATAAAAATGGAAAACCATTCAAAGGAAGGAATAATAAACTTTGAACCAATTTCCCATGTGCATTATGTGGTGAGTGTGGCCATTACACCCATCATTGTCCCCAAAGAGTTTATTACAAATGCATGACAGAAGTTATGAATTCCCCATTCTCTCCTGCTCCCCAAGGGCCACAATAGGTACCTCACAACTACATGTCCCCACCACCAGTGGTGGTTTTGAAAAAACTCATCCCTCACCGAGGTTTCATCAACACACAATCAGACATCACCCCTCGCCCACAATAGATAGAACATTTCCCTCCATCTAGCCAACCACAAACTAATAATGCATCAAATCACAACATCCTCCTCACCATAGAAGAGGATATCCTCTTACAAAATTGCAGTCGCCAATATGGAATGCCCTCAGACTCCCCCCCTACCACCTCTGAGTCCCCCCAATTACCTGTCAGGCAACCTTTAATGATTCCTCGTCCCAACCCTGAAGCCACCACCTAAATTCCTCATGAACCATTACACAGGAACATGCATAACCCACATACATGAGCTACCCACACCTATAGCCTTGTTGATGACCTTACACAATCACCCACTACCATGTCAGTACTTGAGGTTCTCTAGACATTTCCTTCCCAAATAAAGGCTTTGCTTTCACAATTAGGAGTAGTCGACCTGATAGACACATGTATAATCACTTTCGACTTAGACAAGCCAGACATATGTCTTCCATCTCTAGTTTCCTTCCAAATTTTGGTCAGGATCAGAAACATCATCGTCCATAGGTGCATCATTGATGAGGGGGAATCCACTTGAATCATGTCCAAACATGTATATAAATAGTTGGGATCCCCTGAATTACTCCCCTCAACTATCACCCTGCGATTTTACGATGGGTGACCTTCCCAACTAGAATGTTTGCACCAAAATGTCCCCGTAGAATTAGGGGGGAAAACCATCCTCATTGATATTGAAGTTATAGACACCCAACTACACTACAATATCCTTTTTGGACAAAGCTACATGTATTCCATGCAAGAAAAAGAATATTCTATATTTCGCACCATGCTCTTCCCTCACAATGGGAAGATTGTCACTATTGACCAACTAACCCATTATGAACCAAATTATTCAGGGCACATCAATAACATACTTCCCCTTATTCGTTTGAGCACTGACCTTTTACCCATGGTATATATGGGACCAAAAATCTTTCACAACCTGTCCTTAATTAGTTCATACCAAGGATACACACCTCCCACCCTGATCAAGATTTATGTAGGAACACAATGAAATACAGAAGTACACATAAACTCAGAGATGCAGCGGAAATAAGACTTCATTTCATTAATAACAAAAGGCTCCAATATGCTTACAGACAGAATGGAAATAAACTAGCTAGGGCGTTGGTAGCTTATCTCTGAGAAGAGATGTGGCAGCTATTGGCCTTTGAACTGTGTTACAATGAGGCTCGAAGGCCTATTATTGTTGAGAAACAATTGAAAACCCTAAACATCCAAAGACGTAACCCTAGGAGATGAAACGCCAAGACTATGGGCCCCGTTTGGGTAAGTTGGTACATCAACTTCCCGGGGACGTAACTTTGGCATACGATCTTCGTTTGACGCATTCCATACCTCGTTAGAAAGATATATCCGAGGACTACAACTTTTGGGTGAGAAAAATGATCTATGATCCATGTTTCTCCCCGCTTTCCCAAAAAACGTCGTTTAAGGCCTCAAAACGGCTCCAGAAGTTCAGGACCCGAAAAACTGCTAAAAATAGTAAACTGTGTGGAAACTGAAAAACTGAAAGAAGCAATGGTGGGGGTCCAAGTGGAATAGGTGGGTGTCCACCACTATCCATATGGATCACACCCCAAGTGTAGATCAAGTGTGTGTCATCACCTCAGTGTTGGGTATGTGTTATATTCTTTGCATGTGTGTGTGTGTGGGTGCGTCAGATACGACAACTGCGTCTGATGATTTTTAGCTGATTTTTAGCTGATTTGTAAATTAATCCTGGATTAAGGGATTAGGGTTTTGGTATCTACAAAATACCTAAAAACATTGTATATATTGTATGGCGAATGGTGAAATTCGATATAATGAAAATAAGAAAGGTTTTCCCGGTTGAGGGTTTCCGGTATAAAATCTTTGTGTACTTTGTGTATGAGCCATTGATTAATTTATGTATTGCTTAAGAATCTATATGAATTTCTTTACTTCGCAGGTTTAAAACTTACACTCAGATGGTAGAGATATTCTCGATGACCATCCCCTAGAGGAATCATCGAACTCCATCCCTAGTTATACACCACAAACTCTCCTTGAGGAACCCCCTTTACATTCTTCCCTGGAAGAACCATCCAACCACCTTCCCATGACAGGACAACTCCCTATTTGGAATATATTCCCATAGGCCATTACCCAAATACCCTTATTTTACCCACCCCCTGAAGTAACAGCATACCAAGTTACTGCTACTCTCACCTTACTGAATATGGTGATATTCATTCATGTATGGTGTCTCTGCAAGATACCAAATATATAAAATATGCAGAACAGAAATAAAATGATAGAAATGGCAGAATAACAGTAAAATATCCAACATAATCTCCACAATAACACAGTAATGATATAAGAACAACAATAGCACTTTGATTCAGAAAGCAATGTTCACAGGCCTCTTCGAGGGGGCAACCTCCAATCGAGCAGCACTCTGTTACAATAATCTCAAGCTAGGGTTTTCATACCCTCGACCCTTATTTATACTAAATATGTCTATTAAGAGAAGCATCTAGAGGAAGATCCTTCTAGAAGTGGAAGCTTCTATTAGGTATTCTTACATCTGCCTTATTCTATTTTATTGAAAGGCCTTATTAATATTGACCT